>JAJOOR010019249.1:0-10217 GCA_036250505.1 Solanum acaule | reverse complement strand
ATTTCTCGACCTATAATATTTGAAATTTATTTGAATTTCTGGCTCCGTCATCACTAACCTCAATTAGTGATAAAAATAAAAACCTGCAATAGTGAAAATACATTCTCTTGTAGCACATGGTTGTAGGACCAGAATGAGTATATGCCTAGACATTCCAATCACTAGATTTTGTATTAAAAAACACAAATTATCTCCTAGAGCTGTTAGTTGAAGACAAAGTTTGATTGTAATGGGGACAAACGTGCACATGCAAACAGTGTAATTAACAAAAAGGCAATAACATCCTTCTTCATTTTTTTTATTTTTAAAAAGTAAGTTTAAGTTTAATATATAATAAGATAAATTAAATGTAGAATCGATTTTGTATTGATTTGAAATTAAATGGAATAATCTGTCATGCTTTTGGATTATCATATGGAAAATTTGAAGGCACAACAACCCCTAAAACTGTTACTTAATTAGTTCACACAACTAATTACTACTACTATATGGTTTGCAATTGCCGGTTCAACTCTTTATACTTTGTCATAGCATCTTTTTATTAGTTTCTTCGTTTCAAAATAATTATCATATTTTTTGTTTATATGCTTCTTAAAGAAAATATTAGTTAAGAAAGATGTTTGACTAGTTATTTAATTGCCTTGAACTTTTAAAATAGTAATTATTATGAGATAGAGGAAATATTAAGTTACTATTCCTTCTGTCTCAAATTATTTATAGTGATTTCTAAAAATAATTTTCTCAAATTATCCACAGACCTTGATAACATACTTGTTCTTCTTTTCTTTTTGAATCTGAAATTTATTTGATGATCAAATTGCTGGGATAATTTGTTACACTTTTTTTTTTCATGAAGTCACACATTAGATGGTAAAACGATTTTTTAATAAGAGGTGACTTTTATCTAAGAGAACTCAAATTTGAGATTTCTAATTAAGGATCAAGATATATTTACCACTCTACCATATATAACCCTGGTTGATTATATAAAAATCTGTCATTCAATCTTTAATTGTGTCCAATCATTTGGGCAGTTATAAAAATAAATGAGTAGTAACATAGCGGGTACCACCTAAGTTGTATTCAGTCGGGCCATTGGCTAATGGGCGACCGACCATATTGACATTTGTTGATAGTTAGGCTGCTCGAATTAAAATTGAAAAAATGGTGGTGCGTGTCAAATACGTATACTATCACCTTATATTAATTAGGGGGGACAATATGTAGTAGTACATCATTTAAATTAAAATGTACTTGGTCATAGCAATGGGCAGTAAGTTTTTGCATGAATTGCCCCTATTTTTTGGGTGATTTTTATTTTTTGATTATTTAATAAGAATTTATGGATCAATGTATATTTTTCTATGTGAATGATTTCGGTTAGTGATATTGTGCCGATGAGAAATGACTCAAGCGAGTCTCGCCTGGTTATTGTGATTTGATGCATTTTAATGTTGATATATGAATTACTTGTTAATTGTAATTGATGCACTTGTTCGTGTGACTGATTTACTTGACATTGAGATTGACTTACTTGATTCATGTTGGTTGTTGGATTATGTGGACTGCGTAAATTGAGCCTTGTGATTCGTGTATTGTAGAACTGTTAGGTTGGGTTGATATCTGTGCAGGTTGTAGTTTGATGAGTTTCGATTGGGATAAAAGGAGTATTTAATTTTTAGCTCAGATGTCTTGTTTATTAGGTTGCTTGCTGGGTACCGTGTTATTGGTATTCATTCCTTGCTTCTACACTTGTGTAGGTTCTGAGCGCAGGTTAGCATAACTGCTTTTCTTCCCTTTTCTTCTAAGGCTTGCTGAAGGAGTTGAGAGGTAGTTGTTTGTTGAAGGACCCTCATTTTCCTTTTCTTTATACTTTGTTCTATCTGAGAAACAAAGTAACTGGAATAATTAGTCTCTTTTTAATTTTGTTCAACGGTACGTGATCCGTTTGCCTCAAAGTTCTGGCATATTTAAGTTGATAAGGTTCACTATTAAAGATTAATCGACAGACAGGATCGATCTTTCGTTATTTTTAGTAGTGATTGTACGTAGGAAGGACACATGTGGGCACGGAAACCGAAACAATATATTTTCCTGCTCATATGTATATCTTTTCCTCCTCCCTGCAGGTGATTTTGCATGTTCTCTCTATCTTTTTGTACCACATAATTTGCTATGCCTGACCAGCCTAGTTTAATTGTCTTGTAACAAAATAGTACGTACTTTACTGTACTAACTAATATATGTGTATAGTATTGGCTTCTTATTTATTGAAAAAATAATAAAATATTGTCGTTGTCATCAATATCGATTACATATATATATCCGTGATTATTCTACTTATATAATGGTCGAAAATAGCATGTACACCGAACCAACTCCTGTTATATATGGAAGAGCACAATACCTTTCTTTATGATCGGTTACATGTTTGTGAGCGTGCTCTATCATTTATGCTTGGGAACTTCGGTACATGAACTTTTAAGGTCATGAACTACGATTTCCACATGTCTGACTCATGACTCACCAATTATGTACGTACCCCGGAGCCCTGAGGTATTTTGGCCACAAAATGTTGGACAACTTATAACTCACGTTTTTGTTTGTAGAGTTTAGGAGATCCAAGTGTTGTTAACTATATAAGGAAGTCATGAGATAAGTTCAAAAATATGCGTTTGTGCCAAGGTATATTAATAGGGGTGGTGTGTTAGGCTCTTGGCTGAATCACATGCAGGTGAAAGTGGTCCAATTTTTATTATTTTTTTCTTTTGTGGCCAATTAATCACTAGATAAGGAGAACATGTCAACTGCTGAATAGGCTGTGACCGGGGCGGAGCTAGGTGGGGTACGTGGATTCGGTCGAATTCATTTTTTTTTTCTGTAGATCGTATTTGAAAATTAAATATATATATATATGTATATTAAATTGTAAGCCCTCTAACAAAATTGATTGACAACTTGGTAAGGAAGAAGCCATGAAGACAGTGGCGGAACTAGAAATTTCACAAAGGATGTCCAAAAATAATACAACAAAAGCTCTTTTGAAAAAGTAGAAAAAACATTTGTGAGATTTGAACATATTGGCAGTGCCTCATTCCAAGCATTTAAAATCACTGGGCTACAATTGCTTATTGTATTAAGAGGTGTTTATTTAATAATTTCTTATAAATACAGACAGGAGTTGGACATTGAGGGTGGGGGAAGGGTGAGTGGTCTATTGCTTGTGCCTTTAGAAGAGGCCCTCACATATTTTGCATCTAATAATAATATTATTTTAAAAAAAAGTATTTCCATGTTTTTTTTAAAAACCCCTTTGACTAATAAAAAAAAAGAGAAATAGTTAATTTTTTGTTAATCTCATTTTTATCAATTAAACTAGAGTAACCTCATGTACTATACATTTTAATTGATAAAATAGCATTAAGAAGAAAATATAAATAAATTACTTTCCACCTTTTTATCAGTTAAGAGATTTTTTTTAAAAAAAAAGCATGTAAAGAGTTTTTTAAAAATAATATTCACTATCTTCTTTTTTGTTCCCCTTTTGATTCTCTTAGTAATTTTTTTTTTTGGAGTAAATTGACAATGGCATGTCTCCACATATAAACCTTGCATGTGAATAATGGTGGCAAATGAAAAGTTTGAAATAATTGAATCAATAAATGAGTTATTATTCAATTTATTTTAAAATTTAATTAGATAGAGATAAGTTAGGTTAAGATAAACTAAATAATGAGTTAAAATCTAATTGATCATCCAAGTACTCTTAACCAGTTTTAAATTTTCTTTGTTTTCTTATAAATCATTTAAACGCCAAATAAAATAATAAACAAATTCTTATTATTATAACTATATATAATATATAAAATAAAAATTTATTTAAATATTTTAATTAATAAAGTTTTTTATGGCCAAAGCAATTCTACATTTAGATAAATTAAATTTGAATCGATCAAAGATAGATTGAGTGAATAAATAGATAATTTGACGAATCATATATCTCATGAATTAGTTTTGTCACCACTACATGTGATCCTGTCAAGAAGTTATCTGCAACAACATAAAGCCAGCTGACAAATGATAAAAGACCTGCAAAAAACACTAGACATGAAATCTGAGATTAAAATGAGTACCAACTGTCAAATGAAATGTCTCCAGCTTTGATGACAAGTTATATGTGCAACTTTAGCCTTAATGGTTACTATCTTTTTGACTATAAGCCTTCAATTCATACTTTATACTTTAGAGTGACTTTGAGTTCATATAACACATTATATAACATGTCAAAATTTAGAGTAAGAATTCTATCCCTCTTAATTTCTCTGTGTTGCACTTGTATAGTTCTTTTTCACGTTAGTTATTATTGTTTCTATTTTATGAGCGTTCTGTAAAGTTATATTATTTTGTCTTATTGTGTTAAATTATTGGAGAAGTCATATATTTTTATAAGCATTTTATTATAGGTTAAACCAAAAACCAAATTATTAAGGATTAAATTTGATAAACCAAAAATCGATAAAAATAATATCTTATTGATTTGGTTATTGGTTTAACGCATTTAAAAACTGAAAAGCGATAAAGTGAACTGATAATACATGAAACCATACTCAACCAATTGATACACACCCCTAGTTCATACATCTTTTGGAGTTTCTTATATGTTAATTCTCTTGAGGACGTTGTTGTCTAGTTTGAAGGTGAGTTATGCAGATATTAAATGTTATATAACTGATAAATATATTTTGTAGCGGGTAAGAGGTAAGTTATTCATATATAAAATTATACGATGATGTCACGCTTTGAGCATACACCCTGGACGTGGCCGGCACTCAAAAACCATTGTTGGTCCCCAAGCAACCCTTGGTTTGACTGACTACTTGGCGGGAGACTGACTCAATACGATAGAAGCTTTAAAACATAATTTAAATTAATAGTCTCAAAACTTCTCAACTCAAACTATCTCAAAATGATCTGAAAACAATAATAATTTTCAAAATCAGTTTGAAAAGGAAATACTGAAAGAACCCTCAACACTATTTATCTATGAAGCCTCTATAGTTCAACGTGGATGTTGGAACAAGACCTATGACACCTCAAAACTACTAAATTGAAAGAAAAATATAGTCCCCCGGAATGCAAGGAGCGCTCACCAAAAGTTGTCTAGGAGTGCAAAGTGATCTCAACGAAGCGTCTGTTGATGATCCCGAACACTTGTATCTACATCATAAAAAGATGCAGGTTGAATGACATCAGTACATTGAATGTACTAGTATGTAATATAGCTGAAGAGAAATAGCTGAACTGAACTGAAGAGACTGAAATAATTCTCAACTAAATGCAAAGCATAAATAGAGATAAAATCATTCAAAACTTCACAAGTAAAGATATGATAACTCGCTGGACCGTATGTAAAAGTGTAATAGAACTAAAATAAAAGTACTCTTTACTTTATGAGGGAGTTTCTCTAACCGAACCATCACTATGAGCCTCGTGATGATACAACGTCTCACCCAGGCTGCCAATTCTATCTTAAACCTTGCAGAGTTATTGAACAGACTCAACTCATGGATCCACTATAAAGGCCTGCTCAAAGTCGGTGTGATCCTAACCCACGCTAGTTACATACGTGGTTTATGGGAAATGTGAATTGTCTGAACTCTTCTGCATATCAGTGCTCTATACTGGCTCCAAAAAGATATAACTCAATGCTCAAGTAAAAATACTATCTCTAGGTTGAGATACGTTCTCAAAAAGGCCTCTGAAAGAGATAACTGCTTTGTAATAACTTTTCCTGGAAAACTCGTATTCTTTTATGAAATTAGTGTTCTCTTTCTCCATGTAAAAATGATACCTTTGGGAATAGTTTAGTTCTCTTAAACTCCACTAAAAATAATTATACTTTATACTTTATACTTTACTTTTGAACTCACTTTTAACTTTTCAAAATCAATTAAAGGGAAAATGTTTGATCAAAAGATTCTCAACGAAAACTCAGTAAATGAGGATCATGTGGGAATATAAACATGAGCAACAACTCCAAGATCTCAATGCATAATATATAGAAACTCATAATCAAGAATTTAGAACTCAGAATCAATAACATAACTGATATCAAGAATTCTCGAAACAAGGGTATAACCCTAGATTAAAATTTTACTAACTGAATTTAGATGTATGCGTGAGGACAAACTTAGTCCATCACTATGATTAGCCTTACATACCTAGAAGAACAAAGTTCTTGGCGAAACTAGAAGAACACTTGAAAACCCTAGCTTTCTCCTCTTGGATCTCTGCTCTTAAGACTTGGAAGCGTTAATGAGAGCAATAAGGTCGATTAATACTGGTTAGAACCTTATTTAGGTGCAAAAACTTCAGGGTTTAGACTTATAAGGGGTGTGAAAATACTGAACTACCCCTCTTAAAAAGTTGACAAAAACCTTCCACGGGGACATCTACAGTTGGTGGTATACTCTATAGACCGTAGATCCCATCCGTGGATTTCATATTGAATTTTAAGGCTTAAAACCATGACCTGTAGAAGTTTCTATGGACCATAGATTCAATCCGTAGAACTGAAATTGAATTTTAAGGCTCAAAAGTTCATTTTATGGGTACAACCTATGGCCCATCAACGTTTGTACAACCCGTAAAAGGGATTCGTAGGTCACTGACTCAAAAAACTCTGTTGTGATAGTCTTTGGTAAATAGTCATAACTTTTTAATTCGAACTTGAAATGAGAAAAACTTGGTGGCTTTGCAAAGAGGACTCATATAAATTTAATTTGATAGGTCATGGGACACCTAATTCATTATGTGCTTAGATATATGATTGCTTGAAGTTGACCTAAGTAGAATCTTATATCAAAACTTAATCGGTAAGAAAGCTTTCAACTCAACTTTGTGCTAGGGGATTCTAGTGACCTTAATTTATATCCAAATACATTCCCACACTTAAGAATTGATCTTAACACCTAAGAACAATATAAGAATCTCCCGACCCGACCTTAAATGCAAATGAAGAATGGTTCAAGCCTTAGTTAAATTTTTTTTGGAGTGTTATAGGTGATTGGCCTGCAATTTAGAAACCGCATAGCTATTAAATGTATAATTAAGTTATGAGGAATCTATGTGTTATTTTATGCATGATAGAAGGTGGAATAACTAATACAGGAATAACAAAACCTTACATTACTAATACTTGTATAAACTAATACATTATTAATATGTACTTGCATAATTATAACCCTGCATAACTCTAGTCAATTATCTGCCACTACAACAAAAACAATGTTTAGCAACAATAAATATGCATATTAACAAAGAGTGCTAAAGTCTTTATTGATATTAGTTAATTTTCATTAAATTCAATGTCATTATAGGCTTGAGAGACATTTACAAAGAGTGTTAGTTGTCTCTAAAACAACATATTTAGCAACAATTAAGTTATTGCCGTTAATTAATTACCGCTAAATATCATTTTTGTTGTAGTGCGTGCTTTACTAATTGCCTGTGTAAAATAATACTACCTTCATTCCGAAATACTTGTCACAATTTCCTTTTTGAGAGTCAAATGAACTGACCAAAATTTTAAGGTGTTTTTTCATCATATATTGATTTGAGAAAAAATATAATTTATAGTACTTTCAATATAGTTTTTGAATATCTAAATTTTAATCTTAAAATATCAAATTAATTTAATCTAATTTAGCTTTAAAAATTAGTTAAACTGACTTTCAAGAAGCAAAATGTGACAATTATTTAAAAATGAATGAAGTACATTACTAATTCCCTCATTGCTAATAACCGCATTACGACTTACTAATATCCGCATTACGACTCCTTAATAGTCTAAAGAAATAAATCATCTCAGGGCCTTTGTCAAGGATGAATCAGAAACAAAAGAAACAAGAAATTGGTGTAAGTGTCTAAAGTTTCAATCCTGAAATACAGCAAATAGGAAAGGAAAATAGCAAACAAACAACAGTATTTGTATTTGAATTTATGCGAAGGTTACAATCTTTATAAAATCTTTAAGAAAAGATATGTAATCCCCTGATTCTTCTCTTCAATGATGTTCTTGATTTGATTGAATACTTGCGGCTCAACTTTTGGAGCGAAGACTTCTTTGTACTTGCGGCTCAACACTTGGAGCGAAGACTTCTTTCTACGTGGAAGACTTGCAAATCACCACTGAAGAGCAAGGATTCTCTATGTATTTCTATGTGTCTTCTTCTTTTTCTTCCTCCTTCCTTTTGGTCTTATGAGGACCTCTTTATATAGGCTTGAGCTAGGGTTTTAGGGGTATTTTTGTCCAAGTAATTTTGGTCCTTGGGATTGAAGAACATGAGTTGGACTCGTTTTATCAACTTAATGGATTGACCCAAATGTAATTTGGACTTTATTTAAGTCATATATTTTGACTTAAATATTAATTCGACTTTATTAACCAGTAATTTGACTTGGTCAATATATCATGAATTTATGGATTAATCCAAAATTTAATATGGATTTATCAATAAAATTTCACTGTCTACAATTGGAATTAGATTGTGTGAGTTCGACAGGTTTAATTGAAATCGTTACTTTTTTAGTACCCGAATTATGTACACTACGCACAAGAGTTTTAAATGTATACACATAATATGTATTAAAACACAAGAAATTGATGTGTTACCTTTTGTAGAAGATAGCGATGCCACATATATTATAACTTTGAATATTATGCATGTGAAGCCATGTTACTCGATCTTAATTATCTACACAAAATAAAACATATGGGCTGCTAAATCATATAAGAAAGCTCCCACTAGATGATAACCTACCTAACTAACGCCAACAATATTGAACAACCTTATTACTTATTCCTCATTGTGATCAATAATAATGTTTTTTGAAAGCTACATATCCTGCAATATTACCATGAAAGTTGGACTCTTTTATTTGCAACAATCTTTTCAAGACATGTAATTTTACGGTTACCGTTACATCTACAAACGACTCGTTTATGATATTGATTATTGAGGACTCATGCAACCGGTTCCAACTAGCTTTGAGTTCTACAATAATGTAATGACCCGGTTGGTCATTTTTTTTTTTTTTTTGTGATTTATCGTTCTGCTCTCCCGATATTGACCTCGAGTATTCTATGATTGAGTTTTGAAAGTTGTTTTGGACTTTGAGTTTGAAGTTGAGAGTTTGGTAAATTTTGAGTTTGAAAGTCTAAGTTATTAAGAAAGTGGTCTTCGGCGTCTTTTGGAGTTTCGAGTGTCGGAATAAAATTTCTGGTTTTAGATTCGGTGTTTTTTTGAGGATTTGAGGTCCTAAGTTGTGAATTTGTGGAATTTTAGCCTTTGGGTTGACTTTGGTCAACCTTCGAGGTTCGAATGCTCGGATTAAAATTTTGAGAGTTCTGTTGGATTCGAGGGATGATTTTAGGCCTAGGTGAGGTCTTAGTCGATTTTTGAGAGATCCCAAGCTCGTTTTAGCCTTTTTAAGTGTTGAGTTAGTTTCTTATGATTTTTACGAATGCCGGGTCAAGGAGACCTCAGATTCATTTTTTAGTAGTTTCATTGAGTCCGAAACATCGAGTATAATTGATTTGCATATATGATTTGTATGTACAGGGTTCCAAACGAATCTCGAGGGTCCTTTCAATATTTTGAGACTTGGTTATGTTTCTGGTGCTGCATGCCTCACTTATTATGCAAAGGTCATGTCGCTTAAGCGACCCTCTGCTTAAGCGAAGAAGGCTTTGCCTAAGCGAGACCCGAGCTTTTAGCGGGGGTTCACAATTTGCGACATCAGAGAGGGGTTTTGACTTGTCATTTTTGGGGTTTAAGCCCCATTTTCCATTTTTGAGCTTGGAGAACCCATGGTGGCGATTTTGGAATGGTATTCTTCTGCTAAATCATTTGGGTAAAACTTTCATGAATCTAAACCTTCATTTCCCTCTGATTATTTATAGGTTATAACATCAAAATATGATATTTTGATTGGTAAATGGTGAGGTTTTTCAATAACTCAAGTTCTTAGCTAAAATGGAGATTGTGAACTGTTTTTGAGTCCCTTTTCTGTCACAACCCGATTTCTCAAGTCATGATGACACCTACTATAACCCACCAGTAGGTAAGCCAACCCGTAACCCGGAACAACAAGTAATGGGTCTGAGGGTAGAAACTAAACAAGAGTAGGCAAATAACAATATAAACAGGCGGAAG
>JAJOOR010019248.1:0-30397 GCA_036250505.1 Solanum acaule | reverse complement strand
TGTCTCCTTTCATGCTATAACTTGATTCCTATTGGTATCTGGCGATTCGAATTAGTATCTGACCTCCTTCACTCTTCTGTCCACAGATGGTTAACACTAGGTTCAACGGCGTCAGGTCCGTAGCTCCAACATAGGAATCTACAGCGAGAGGTCACGGTCGAGGCAAGGGTAGAGGAAGAGCTAGGGATAGAGGCTGAGAAAACGTAACGCCTACTAGGGATGGAGAGCCTGTTGGGAATGTTCCCCGGAATGAAGCTTCTAATATTGAGGTTGAGAATGATGAGGATATTGGGCAAGAGGAAGAAGTGCAGGCTGAGACTATAGGTATTCCTCCATTAGACCCAGTGTTAGGTCAATAGATCATGTCATTTTTGAAACGATTGTTGGTCCTAGAGTGCTTCCATCTTTTTCAAGCAACTCCAGCTCCTGCAAATCCCCCTATTGCTATCACTACTCCCAAGGAGGGTGGAACTGTAGGTATGGATGCTTTCTTCCATCCTTTGTTGGGTCCTGTTATAACTTGTAATGACTATGAAATATTGACTAAGTTCTTGAAATTGAAACTTCCTGTGTTCGATGGTTCCGAGAGTGAGGATGCATATGAGTTCATCTTAGATTGTTATGAGAGGCTTCATAAGTTGGGAATTGTCCATCAACATGGGGTAGCGTTTGTGACTTTTCAACTTCAAGGTGAGGCTAAGTAGTGGTGGAGAACTTATGTGGAATGCAGATTTTCAGTTTTACCTCAACTTACTTCCACTCAGTTTCATACCCTGTTTTTAGAGAAGTATGTGTCTAGGACTTTAAGGGATCGTAAGAAGGATGAGTTCATGGCTCTGGAGCAAGGTGGTATGTTTGTGGCTACTTATGAAGCCAAGTTTCATGCTTTGTCTATGCTACGCAATTGGTGAATACTGAGGAAGAGAGGATCCGTTTATTTATTAAGGGACTAAATTCTGAGTTACAGGTACTGTCTGTTCATATGACCTCTACAGGGAAAGCTTTAATGAGGTAACAAACTTTGTGAAGAAAGTGGAGTCGGTGAAGCGAGACGGTCTGGCTAAGGAATTGGATAAAAGGGCCAAGAACTCGGGTAACTCTCAAGGTTCTTACTCCAGAGGGTCCGGGAAGCCAATACTTCCAGTCAGGCCAATTCAGTCCAGTACGCTCTCCTCTACAGGTAATTACTCGGGAACTCCACCTCATAATTCGATCTAGGATAGCCAGGGAGTCGCACCTTCCGCATGTAGCAAGCCATCTTATGATCGTACTTTCTATAATTATAGAGAACCTAGGTATACGAGCAGATATTGTCCCCACCCATGCGTGATGGATCCTGCGCAACAACAGCCCAGAGCAGTGGTACATGCGGGAAATAATAATAATGGTCGAGGGCGTACATAAGGTGGACGAGGAAGAAATCAACGAGGCCGCGGAGGTAGGTGAAATGGTAACAAAGGCAGATGTATGGTGCAGCCAATCAGGATAGTCACCCGTCATGATGATAGGGTTCAGTGTTATGCCTTTCCGGGAAAGAACGAGGAAGAGTCGTTTGACGTAGTGATCAGATGTACTATTCTTGTCTGTGACCGGATGGCTAAAGTGTTAATTGATCAAGGTTCTACTTATTCTTATGTATCCATGTGATTTGCCTCATAGTTTAATATGAATTATGCCCCCATCCATGCTTCTACATGAGTTGGAGAGAGAGCATAGTCACCCATGTCTATCGTACCTACCCTATTTTGTTTATGGGTTATCAGACTTGGGCTGATTTGGTGATTTTGGATATGACTGACTTTGACATAATCTTAGAATGACTTGGTTGTCCCCTATTATGTTGTGCTTAATTGCAATACTAAGTCTGTGACTCAAGAAATTCCGGGAAGGGAAAAGTTAGAGTGGGAAGGGTTGTATAAACCTAAGCAAGCTAAGATCGTATCCTCTATTCGGGCTAGGAAACTGGTAGGGCGGGTTTTTTTGCCTTATTTGGCTCATATTAGTGATGTTGAGGTTGAGTCTCCATCTATTGAGCCTATTCCTGTGCTGTCAAAATTTAGAGAACTGTTTCCTACGGATTTGCCTTGTATGCCCCCAGATAGAGATATAGATTTATGCATCGATAAAGAGCCTAGTACTCGTCTCATTTCTATTCCTTTATATCACATGGCTCCGGTAGAATTAATAGAGCTTAAGGCTCAAATCCAAGAACTTCTTGATAAAGGATTTATTTGTCCTAGTGCTTCCCCGTGGGGGTGCTCCGATCTTGTTTGTTAAGAAAAAGGATGGTAGTATGAGGATATGCATAGACTACCGGCAATTGAATAGGGTCACCATTAGAAACAAGTACCCATTGTCTCGAATAGATGATCTTTTTGACCAATTGCTAGGTGCACCAGTGTTCTCTAAGATTGATTTAAGGTCTGGTTACCATCAGTTGAAAACTAAGGCTGAGGATGTACCCAAGACAGCATTTAGAACCCGCTATGGGCACTACGAGCTTCTTGTTATGTTGTTTGGATTGACTAATGCGCCTGCACGTTTTATGAGTATAATGAATACTGTGTTCAAGCTACTTCTTGATTCATTCGTTATAGTCCTTATTGATGACATTTTGGTCTATTCGAAAAGTGAAGAAGAGCATGCCGATCATCTTTGTATTGTTCTGGGTTTTCTTGGGAAACGAAAGTTGTATGCTAAATTTTCTAAGTGTAAATTTTGGTTGACTTCGATTGCATTTTTGGGGCATGTAGTTTCAAAAGAAGGGGTAATGGTTGATCCCCAAAAGATTGAAGCGGTTAAGAATTGGGTTCGGCCTAGCTCTGAGACAGAAGTTAGGGGTTTTGTGGTGCTCGCTAGCTACTATCGTCGATTTGTGAAGACAATTACTTTTATTTCCACTTACTTGACAAATTTGACCAAAAAGGAGGTACCCTTTTAATGGACTAAAAAGTCTGATGAGATCTTTGAAAAGCTAAAGTTTCTCTTGACTACAACACCTATTCTAGCACTACCGGTGGAAGGTAAATATTTCATTGTTTATTGTGATGATTCACATTTTGGCTTGGGTGCTGCGTTGATGCAGGAGAACAACGTCATAGCTTATGCATCGCGTTAGTTGAAGGTGAATGAGAGGAATTACCCATCGCAAGATTTGGAGTTGGTAGCGGTAGTGTTTGCTCTTAAGATTTGGCGACATTACCTTTACGGTGTTAAGTGTGAGGTGTTTACTTATCATCGTAGTTTGCAGCATGTGTTCACTCAAAAGGATCTGAATTTGAGGAAGACAAGGTGGATGGAGTTACTTAAGGATTATGATTTCACTATTCAATACCATCTGGCAAGGCTAATGTGGTGGCAGACGCTTTGAGTCAAAAAGCGGTGAGTATGAGTTGTTTGGCTTGCTTGAGTGTATCCAAGAGACCCTTGGCTAAGGAAATTCAGATCTTGGAGTCTAAGTTCAAACAGTTGGGCGTCTAAGAAAGTGGTGGGGTGCTAGCTAGCATTGAAGCAAGGGCCACATTCATTAAGGAGATCAAGGCCAAACAGTTTGAGGATTAATATTTGAATGAGCTTAGAAATAAGACCGTGATTGGTAAGGCACAAGAGACCACTCTTGATGCGGAAGATGTGCTCAATTTCAAAGGAAGGATTTGTGATCCTCGAGTTGCTGACTAGATTAAGAAATTGTTGACAGAATCCCATGGTTTGCGATATTCCATTCATCCGAGTGTGACCAAGATGTGCCGAGATTTGAAGCGAATTTATTGGTGGCCAGGCATGAAGAACGATATAGTGGATTTTGTGGCTAAATGTCAAAATTGCCAACAAGTGAAGTATGAACAACAAAGGCCTGTAGGTTTGCCTCAAAGAATGCCAATTCTGGAATGGAAGTCGGAAATGATAGCCATGGATTTTGTGGTTGGTCTTCCCAAGACTTTGGGGAAGCTTGATTCTATTTGGGTGGTGGTTGAGAGATTGACTAAGTCAACCCATTTTATTCCGGTAAGAATAGATTATAATACTGAACAATTGGCTAATGTATATGTGAAAGAGATAGTGAGGTTGCATGGAGTGCCCCTTTCTATCATCTGAGATCATGCTACGTAGTTTACCTCTATATTTTGGAGGAATTTATATGATGAATTGGGCACACAACTACTTTTTGTACAGTTTTCCATCGACAAAAGGATGGGCAGTCATAAACGACTATTCAAGTGTTAGAAGACATGTTGAGGGCATGTGTGGTTGATTTTGGAGGGAAATAGGATAAGTTATTACCTTGGTGTGAGTTCTCCTATAACAAAATTTACCACTCTAGCATAGATATGGCACCATTTGAGGAACTCTATGGAAGGGGATGTAGATCACCCATAGGATAATATGAGGGTGGAGATGTGAAATTTTTGGGGGTCGATTTAATGAAGGAAGATCAAGAAAAGGTGATAAGTATTCAAACTAAACTTTTAGCAGCCCTGAGTAGGCAGATGAAGCATGCAGACCATAAGGTAAGAGGCATGACATTTCAGACTGGTGAGAATGTTCTTCGTAAGGTATCACCAATGAAAGGGTTGATGTGGTTTGGCAAGAAGGGCAAGCTAAGTTCGTGATACATTGGTCCCTTTAAGGTTCTTGAATGTGTAAGGACAGTGGCTTATAGATTGGTTTTACCTCCTAACCTATTGGGAGTTAATCCGGTATTTCATATATCTAGGTTGAAGAGATATCATGGTGACGGGGATTATATCATTAAGTGAGACTCAATTTTGTTAGACAAAGACCTCCAATATGAGGAGGAACCGGTTGCAATTCTTGATCGTGATGTGAGTAAGCTGAGGACCAAGGAAATTAAGTCTCTGAAAGTTCAATAGAAGCATCGTCCAGTTCAGAAAGCTACTTGAGAAACCGAGAAGGACATGCTAGACAAGTATCCCCAATTGTTCGTCAATTCAGGTACTACTCTATTCCTCATCTAGCTTGTTTTTCCTAAGTTTGTCACTCAGGGATGAGTGATAGGTAAATTTGTATCTGTTGTAGCGACATGTTCCCATTGTTATAGAAAAGCCAACGAGAAAAAAATTTGGGCCAGAAATCCTTTGTGTAATAACTCTAAATTTTTCAACCAAGTCCAGATTTGGACGAAATTAGAGTTAGTAAAGTATACTGAAATCTAGTAACAACTGGGTGACCTAATTCTAATTTTTATTTGAAGAGTGGATAGCTGAGATTTTATGGAACCCGTATGACTTTACAAAATTGATTTCGGGCAAGTAGAACTCCCGGAATTGATCTTAGCATGAACGGGTAGTTTCTAAGTTTCGATGGTTGAAGGTGTGTTGTGAAATGGGGGTTTTCGAATTCTTTATTTAGCTCTCTATTTCGTGCAAGCCGCTACAGCGAGATTAATCCCTCCAGAGTAGGGTCGTAGTGGCGGGCTAGGGGCCGCTATAGCGGGACAACCGCAATTTAATTTGGAAATAAACCCCAAAATGTCTTTATTCTGTAATTTTCGTTCTTGAGAGTAAGGAGACAAAACCCAGGCAATTCTTGACATTTTTCCACCATTCTTAATGCTAAAGGTAAGGTTTTAACTCCCATAATCCATTTTTCGATTCATAGATTGTAATCTAGTGGGTAATTATCGATTGCGGGGGGGGGGGGCTGATCTGGAAATTATGGTGGGAAAAGACCTAATTTGGATATTGGGATCATGAGTTTGATCTAAGGTTGATAGGATTGTTGGTAATCCAAGTAATTAGTTATTGTTTATTGATTTTCGTGTTATTATGATTGTTTGTAGACCAATAAAAATCAAAACGAATCCGAAAATTGAAGGATCAATTTTCTTAGGGGATTCAAGCTTTTTTCGAGGTAAGTGATGATTGTGATTTCATGTTGTGTGTTGTATGTTTGTTCTTGCTTCATTATAATACGTGTATGTATGCCAATGTTGTATTATTGATCACACTAATTGTAAATGCGATAGATGAATGATGAATGCCATGAATCATGACTTGTTTGTATGATTATGAGAATATACTTGTTATTGTGGTTGTGGCTTGTTGAATGGATCGGGTGTTGCGTTTTGACACACTAACTTCAATTGGTTGCCACGTTCCGGCATAAATATGGTATCGGTTGCCACGTTCCGGCATAAAACATTGGATTGCATACCACGTTCCAGCATAAAACATTGGATTGCGTACCACGTTCCGATATTCTAATAGTTAGGGTTTGGGTTCCATGAGAGGACCATTGACTTAACATAACTGTATATCTTGAGAAATGTGAAATTGTATGTTGTTCGTAAATGATGTTTTATATTGTATATGTTCGGTGTATGCATGGTACAATTATGTTGTAATGACTTTTGTATGTTGCCCATAGTGGGATAGCCGCGTGATCCTACCAGTACACGGTGGTTGTGTACTGATACTGCAGTTGCTCTTTGTTTGTTGAGTACAGACCATCTTCAGGCAGCTATGACAAAGCTCACTTAAAAGATCAGTGATCGTTCGAATTCAAGGGTAATATAATGACAAAATTGATGAATCACTAAAGTTACAAAAGCGGACTCGGACGGGATCGCTTAAGGCGACTCAAAGACATTAAGCGTGAAGAAAGAAAAAGGCGAACTTATGAAAAATTGGCAATTCCCCGAATGTAGTTGGTGGATTGAGCTAACACTGCCGAAAGGGACATGAAACTATATTTTGGGAATTTTTTTGGAAAACTATAAATAGCCTAGAGGAGAGAGAAAGAGAAATAGAAAAATATTGAGGGAAATTTATGAACATTCTAGAGAGAGAAACTTTTTATTGAAGAAGAACAACTTTATAGTAAAAGCTTTCACTTGTAAAAATGAAGATTAGAAAAATTGAAGTTTGAATTGATGTGGTTTGCTATTAAATCTCTTAATTCAAGTTACCCATTACTAATTTTATGCAAGGTATAATATATTTATTCTTTGCAATGTGTGGCTAAAACCTCAAACTCTTTGGGTGTGATTATGGGGTAGGGTGTTGATTAATCTAGTGGGTTTGTTGAAATACTATTTTTTATGACTATTAATCATATATTTGAATGATTACCAATTGATTATTTTATGAATGAGGTGGAAAACATTATTCTATTTTTGATCTTGTAATAGGGTTCAAAAGATACCAATATAAATGGGTAATTTGTTCAATAGTTGTAGTTTAGGATACTTTTTTTGCAGATCTAATGTTTTGGGTTTCTTTGAATGGTACTTAGATGAGGCCTAAAGGAGATTCTATGCAAGGTTTCTTTGAGATCCAAAGAATATTATCATCAATTATGACGACCTAGCTTATTTATGATTAAATGGTTGTAACAAGCAAGTCTACCACACCCCAATTTTAATCAACATCTGACTCTCACACCCTATGAGTTCTTTACCTTTGTGGATTGTTAGTTACTTCACTATTGTTAATTTGGTGGCTGAATTATTTTTATTCAAATTGGTGGATTTCTCCACCTAGTTTTTGTTGGTGTAATATACCACAAATACAATAAATTACAGTTGAAAATAAAAATGACAAAAATGAAATAAACAAATCTTTAGGCTGAGGCGCGGATATCTCGCTCTCTTTAAGGAGATTCATGTCCATTGGGGCATAATCTACACCGGTCCAGCAATATTACTGTTGACTTGTCTCTTCTAGGATACAACAGCCCAACAACGTTGTACAACTCAAATAACTCCTAATTAGTTGAAGAGTCCAGAGCTCCACAAAAAGAACATCTTCCTTCAACATATAATTAATCTCTTGTATATAGTGAATATAGTTGAAGACTTGGAATATTTTTCTATGTCTCAACTCTCTCTTTCACTACTACACACTACAATATTATTTCACACTGCTCATCTTTTTGAGATACTTCACAAAGGAAGAAACACCACTATTTATAGGTGAATAAGTCTTCCATATAATCAAAAGATAGAATGATGGGTAGTAATGTGGGTAGATAAATGTGATAGATGTTACATGATTTACAAGAAAATAATGATCATATGAGTTAGAAGAAACTAATGACCATGAGAGTTACAACAACTAAAGGACATATAAGTTACAAGAACCAATAGTCATCTTCTACCACAATTTATACCCACTAACTTATGGACTTAATCATTTATTTTAATAATAAAATGCATATACAACAACATTCCCGCACTCATTTTAATATTAAAATAAGAGAGTTCACCAATTTAGTTGAAGGGAGACTATTACGCATAATGAAGGTGTGCTCTGCATTGAACCTTCACTTAGTAAAATATTAACCTTTACTCCAGAGTCAGTAGTGGTCTCAGACTTGAACTATGACTGCTTAAGGGAAATAAAGTATCACTTCTTACACACAATAGTCAAGGTGTTGACATAAGCTTTAATAGCCAGCACATTATGGCATTGTGCTATCCCAGTTTTCATGAGTGTTTTTGAGAACATGCCCATTCTCATAGAAAGCAGCCTACTTTCATAGTCACATAGGTGAAATCTGTCAAGGGTGCTCCTATAATTTGACACCCCACTCATATGAGATACAAACTTTCATTAAGAGTTCAAGACTCAACCTCCACTAATCATTATAGGATAAATGCACTTACATCATAGGGATTGAGTAAAATTAATATTAGTGCAATTCACAACAAGTCATCATATGATTCGTTCTTCCCGAACCTGGTTATAGGATCTCTAGTCCCCAGGTTGGGTTTCCTCATACATGACTCAGAATTTATAAGCTTCTATGTTATCCCCCTCGATGTGATTCAGACTGTTTATCTTGTTAAGGCCTTAGTTTATGAATCTGCACGATTATCATGAGTTTTAACACAATTAATATTGATGGTATACCAGTGATCAATATAATCTCACAATATTGTGTTTTTTTTTCTCATGAGTCTGAATTTACCGTTTTAATAACGATTTTATATTCTACCATTATATTGGTTCTATCACAATTAATAAAACTTAGAAAAAATAATTTCTAAAAAATAAAGTGCTTGATATAGTAAAATCAATTCATTTTTCCACTTGTTGAAGCTTTTTTTTTTTACTTCAACCTCCATAGTAGATAGTCAAGCAATATAATTTGTTTTTCTCACTTCCAACAAATAGCACCAATTTTCCCATCTTATTTGCTTGCATCTGCTAAGTACTTTTTCTGCAAACATAATATCAAGCCGGGTTGATAGTCACATATCTCATATTTTTATTAGGCAAGCAAATTCCTTTTTTTATTTGTCACAATTTTCTCACACAATTGAACCAATAGAAGTTGCAAGACTCACACAACCAATAAGATTGTATTTCACAATTTTTTCAACATTATGTGAATTGACAAAGAAAATTCCATCACATGTTTTATGGTATTTTTTCATTCCAAGAATGAAATTTATCTCACCCAAAACAATTAATGTTAAATGTCTACTCAACATGTTTTTCATAATTGTTTTTTTTATAACTCTCATATTAGAGCCAAAAATCATTTCATTATAGCCAAACAACAACATATGATTTATTTCACAATAAATATATGCACTTGTAATACCCTTTTTAGAGCATTTCTCAAAGATCCAAAAATCATTTTTTTCACAATGACTTTTTTCTTCATCTCATGAGCCCCCACTATTTTAAGAACTTAAATATCATTTTTCCATGAAAAGTAGTATCACTTAATTCATGAAAATACTAGGTAGAAAAGTTTGTTTTTCTTTACCTTTTCTCCACTTGAATTGAGCAAGTAGAAAAATATTTTACCGTACACCTCTTCTCTTTCATCTCTTGAAGAGAGCGACGTTGAGCGGAATTATGTTGAGATCCCTGTCTTGATATCCGCACTTTTTCAAACTGTAACAAAAACATGAATATCCTTAAAAATGTTAGTGTAATATACCACAAATACAATAAATTACAGTTGAAAATAAAAATGACCAGAATGAAATAAACAAATCTTTAGGCTGAGGCGCGGATATCTCGCTCTCTTTAAGGAGATTCAAGGCCATTGCAGCATGATCTACACCAATCCAGCAGTATCACTCTTGACTTGTCTCTTCCAGGATACAACATCCCAACAACGTCATACAACTCAAACAACTCTGGATTAGTTGAAGAGTCGAGAGCTCCACAAAAAGAACACCTTCCTTCAACATATAAATATTCTCTTGTATAGAGTGAATATAGTTGAAGACTTACAATATTGTTTTATGCCTCAACACTCTCTTTCACTACTACACACTACAATATTATTTCACACTTCTCATCTTTTTGAGATACTTAACAAAGGAAGAAACACCACTATTTATAGGTGGATAAGTCTTCCATATAATCAATAGGTAGAATGATGGGTAGTAATGTGGGTAGATAAATGTGATAGATGTTACATGAGTTACAAGAAACTAATGGTCATATGAGTTACAAGAACCAAATGACCATGAGAGTTACAAGAACTATTGGACATATAAGTTACAAGAACCAATAGTCATCTTCTACCACAATTTATACTCACTAACTTATGCACTTAATATTTTATTTTAATAATAAAATGGATATACACCAATATTTTATTTCACTTCAATAGAATTAATTGTTTGTTAATTGTCTAATTAAATGCTTAACTACATACCATTCCTTGTGGGATTCGACCCCGACTCCTAGTTGGGTATTTTTGCTGATGACGATCTCTCACTCTTTTAATTGGTTTTAGAGGGTGATTTAAGCGTTATCAATCCCTCAATTTCAAAACTCAATGATTTTTAAAAAATGATCAAGTGACAAGAAGAAATTCTCAAGAAGTAACTCACAATTACTAGTATTCTATCTACTTCCGTTTACTCAATTTCGGATTCTATCAACTTCACCAATCCATTCTTACATTCCTGCCCTCACAAGAAAGAAATGTCCAACAAAAAATACACAAGTATTCACTATTCAAGGGATAACAATACAAATCTTGCTCTATAATCTGGTTTGATCTTGTAGTCCAAATAATCCCGTACCATGACGTATCTGAAATAGTAGTAATTAGTGAAATAAAAAGACTTATACAAACCATCGAAGTAATTAAACACCCATACTCAAAACAAATCATCTCATGTACACGAATGCTACACCATAGGCTTGCCCATGTTTTCAAACAACATTGACTCAACTTCATTTGGTTGGAGATCTCAAAGGACTTTGTTAAGTCTGTCATGTAGGCTTAGGGAAGGTTAAGATATCATTTAGGTACAAGTGACAACACCCTACTTGAACACTACCCAACAACTTTTCAATCAACAATGTAACATTTCCAATTTTTTTCATGTTTCAACTAAATGCACATTTTCGTATTTTTCCTTTCTTCCATTCTAGATGACTCACATGCAACCATTTTCAACTTTTGGAGGTTTCAACTTTTATTTGTTTCAAACTCTTTCTTTATTTTTCCCAGTTTTTTCTTTCTTTGAAAATCTTTCCTCCATTCTCAAATTCCCTATTTTTAATGAAGCCCTCCTGTGGTAAGCATCTATCTATAATCTTTCCATAACACCCCAAAAATTAGGATTTTATCTGCAGTTATCACAATTCTCAAGTTCAAGGAGGGAAGGGTTCAGAAAAAAGATTACTTTTCAAAAATCGTCAAGGCTTGTAATGTGGTTTCCAATAAAAAGGATATGGCTGAAAGGGAACAACTAAGAATATGTTTAGTGCAAAGTTGGGGTTTTTAGGCTAAGTGGACTTCAAGTATAATCAAAGAAAGCCACCGATCATTTATCCAACTAAACTCAATCAAGACCAACATTACAAGATTAACCGGGAAAGTTTTAGCTATCATAAGTGAACACAAGGCATTATTCACAAAGACTCACCACACATGGAATGAAGCTTTTCAAGATGACTTCATTTCACTTCCTAGTAAAGAATAAAGGAGTTATTTTACACTTCACCACCTAGTAAATTGGCGTCACAAAAAGAGTCAACCCATTGTCAAAAAATCATTCATTTTCACAAAACATTCAAAGGGTTGTTCATTTCATAACTCACAATTCCTGTCTAAATCTATAAGTACCAAACAAGTCACGACCTCACATTCAAGAACCATAAATCCAACAACACTCAACAAAATGATTATTTGACCTTGAGAATGACATCACACGATCTATCATTGCCCAAATTTAGGCTATTTTGTTAAGCCTTTGCAATGGTTTCCATACTCACAAATTACAGGTACTCAGACTTCCCTTACTTCAAGACAACAAGAGTGATCACAACCATCACAATTTATTGCTACATCAGAAAACTAATAAAAAGATGCTACTATAATAAAACAAAAACATAAGTAAAAACAACCAATCTACACGATAATAAAAAAATACTTCCAAACAACAATCCAAAGTGTCAATCAAAACAAGATAAAACAATCCAAATGGGAGTTCCCCAACTAATAAAGATGTTGTGTCCTGACAACACAACTATAAAACTGCAAAAGAGAATATGAAGGGCTCCTTAGGATTCCTCAATCCTCTCCATCAGTGTTGGTGATCTCGATATTCTCATCTCCACAATCATCGCTCCATGTAGTAGGCTAATCTCCATCGGCATAGGCCCTAGAAGTTGGAAGTGACTTATTTGCTTTCAAAACATTCCCAAGACCTTTTACCCCTTTCCACATTCAAGTGAAGAACTTGTCTCTACTCTTGTCCCGCTTCTTCATTTTATTGTGTGAGAAGCTTAACTCACCATGTCACTTAGCCAAGCTGGCATAGGCTTTCTCCAAATTTTCAAGTTGATAGTTTTGCTTCCTTTGATCAGTCAAGTAGGCATCAAACTCACTTTGCAAAACATAAGTTATAAGTCCAGAAAATGATTCACCCCACCCTTGAGGCAGGCTTGTCATTATCTCCTTCACAATCCTCAATTCACTTGCCAACGACTCAAAAGGGCCCAAAACTGGAGGCGTAGGAGTATCATCCTCAACATGCACAAACTTAGAGGAGTTAACCTTTCTCATCTTGGTTTTTACCATCGTGCCTCCACCACACATCTTAAGAGGAAAGAGAGGATTTTTGGGCTCCATCTAAGTGTCACCTTGAAGTACATCTTCCTCAGCCCATTTACAAAGCTCAGTGACTAGAGACGGAACAACAAGATACAGGCTGTCATAAATTTTGAATTCTCGGAACTCATTAACAATGAACTGGCCTATATTTATCGGGACATAATTAAGAACCCAAGCCACTATTTGTGCTCGCAACTAAGGAATGTTGCTAATGTTCCCACATGGGGAAATATAGTTGCATACAATTGACATCCATGTCCTTGCCTCTGCGGTCAAGTTTGAGACTAAAATTCTGGTATTGGTGACAGCCCATGGAAAATTTTGTGCTTGGACATAGCTTTGAAGCTAACAAAACACTCGGCTCACAATCCTTATTTGTGAAGGACTTGATATCATGGTTAAGTAACCCATATATTTGATTGATTTCCTCAAGCCCATAGATGACAACCTTACCCTAGATGGTGATCAACCTTGATGCCATTCCAGTCTCCATGCGATTGGCATAAAAATCCCCTCACACATCGCTCATTTTTCCTACAAGGTTCAACTGCAAACCATATCCAACTGCATGACATCAGCCTTTGGTGGAAATTTGGAAGAATTTCCTCAACTTTGTCAAGCGATATGCCTCTCTCTGAAAGTAGCTTCTTCTTCATCAAATCAACATAATAGATCTTTTGTGCTTGGAGAGAGACAAATTGATATTGATCATATTCGACCACCACATCCTCCTCAAAATCGAGTTCATGTGACAGTCTTTACTTTGTGAAAATCTGAAAATTACAATAGCATATAAGTGTGAGAATCATGTGTTAAAAATGCTAATTCATAGGTAGAAGTGAAAGAAAATGGTTTGAACTCAATTTGAAACCAAAACAAGAATGCTGAAAATATTCATCTTGGCATAAAACAGCCCCAGATATCGCAAAACTGAAGCCATGTTCGCTTAAGGGAACATCGCAGAAGCGACCAGAAGGCCTCTTAAGGAGAAATCACAAAAGCGAAGGGGTATCGCTTAAGAGAACATCGCTTTTGCAATGGGGAGTTCCTTTTTTTTGAACATTCACCCCATTAAGCATGAACAACAAATTTCATTTCTAGCTTAACACAAAATTTAAATAACCATCCGTGTAACATCAACAACAACAAAACAAGCAACCAAAAAACTCATTCATTTCGTCACAACAAGTTTCGATAATCATTTTTGAGTTCTTTTGGGCATTTTATCAAACACATTGTACCTAATCTATTTTCAAAAATTAGATCATGAAATGAGTACCGAAGAAATCCCCAAATACATTAAATCAGCCAATACACTTGTATTTAACAATTTAAGCAAGGAATTCAATTAGAGAAGTTACTACCACTAAATACCCCCAACTTACAACAAGTAAAAATCAATTATCCAAATGAAATTTACCAATTCAAGGGAGAGAAAGTTAGAGAGACATACCAGATTTTGTTTGCACAATAAAGATCAAGAGTTTAGAACAATTTTTGACATTTGAGGAGGAGAGGGAAAAATTGGACATTTGTTTTAAGTTTTGTGTTGGTTTGGATTCTGCGCATTGCCTTTTGAACTCCTTAGCTTCACTTAAGCGACATTTGGGCGCTATTGCAACCTCTAATGAAACGTGAGGTTCGCTTAAGCGAGTGCCCCTTGGCTTAAGTGATGTTCTCTTTTGCGAGAGGAAACCTCCTTTCTGGATTTCACTTTTGCGACTTAGAGGCCATTAGGCTTAAATATTTTTTTTTTAAAAATAACTTGTTATTCGATCTAATTATTGTGAAAGTTTGAAGACTCTGAATAGTTACTAGTATTTCAGAAACAATTTAATTTGTATCCAAAGATATAGCTTTGAAATAAAAAAAGTCTCTACAATCAAGTTTGTACTATTATTGCATACAGTAAGTATGAGTATAAAACTTGATAAAGAACGCAACACCACTGCTTCATCCTTAACCAGAGACGTCGGGTTTGAGTATTGGATATGGAGAAAAATTTGTTGGTAGCGCCACCCCTGAATAGGCCTTGCAGTGTGCAATTCGAATTTAGTCGGAGCTCTAATGTTGGCTCCGAAACAAAAAAAATGAAAACTTGATAAAGATGGTAGGTAACTTTAAAAATCGTTAGATTGTGAGATAATTCATAATTTTATTTGTATGTTTTTGTTCCCTAACCAGTTGATAATGGTGAGTGCTTCAGCAAATAAGCTATCAGAATTGAATGAAAATGCAGGAGAGTATGCTTGTTTGATAATGGAGTAATTAGATCCAGAAGATGTTGGTTACATTGAGGTATGTTCCTCTGGCTTGGAAAGTGTGTTAAAAAATAACAACACTGATGTGTGCCTTTTCCTTCAGTTATGGCAGTTGGAAACACTTCTTTTACAAAGGGACCATTACATGAGCTACAGTAAGCCTTTACGCACAACGACCAGTGTCGACTGGAGTCCAAACATAGGAACCAGCAACGCCAACAACATAGTAAAGAAAGCAAGTTGTGCCCTCTAATGCCTTGTCTTAGACAATTGGCATAGAGACTCGATTATCTTGCTATGGTTACTCACTATGATTGGACTTTTCACTTGGAAATTCATGCAGTATAGGCAAATGGAAGCATTTCAAGTAATGGGTTACTGTTTGGCTACAGCTAAAGGGGCTGCCGAGACACACAAGTTTAACATGGCACTAATCCTTTTACCAGTTTATCGAAACATGTTAACTAGGTTACGTTCAACAAGAGCCAGGATACTTATTCCATTTGATGACAATATCAATTTTCACAAGGTAAACACTCCATACCTCAATTTATCACTAGTATCATATATTTCTTAACAAGGCCATTCACTTGCAGATTATTGCACATGCCATAGCTGTTGGCATAATATTTCATGCAACCAACCATTTAGCGTGTGATTTTCCCCATTTGGTTAACTCATCGCCAGAAAAATTTGCACTTATAGCTTCTGATTTTGACAAGTTGAACCCAAGCTACATAAGTCTTTTGACTGGTGTTAAGGGCATCACCGGTATTTATATGCTAATTTTGATGACTATAGCCTTCATACTGGCAACATGACGCTTCAAGAGGAGCGTACTCAACTTGCCACCCTCTCTGAACCGATTAACAGGCTTTAATGCATTTTGGTATTCTCATCACCTTCTGGCATTTGTCTATATGTTGCTACTACTACACGGAACATTCCTATTTTTTGTCCACAAATCAACTATGCAGTTTACCTCGATTACTAGTTGATGGACCATATGGAACTTCAGCACAGGACTATCAAAATATGATGTCTTACTTCTTGTAGGACTTGGTATTGGAGCTATACCTTTTATAAGTATCCTAAAGGATCTACTGAACAATACAAGAGCACATGAAAATGTGGTAAATCTTACTTCATCATAACTTCAAAGCAATAACGTCGTAAGGCTCCAAGTAAATATTTTCCATCCATGATTCTGTTTCAGGATTCGAATACTGAGGCTAGCGCATCAGATGATAGCTGGACAAGTTTTGCTTCTTCAAGCTCAGCATCAAGTGTAAAAAAGAAATTAATAAGGGCAAGAAGTGCACATTTTTATTGGGTTACCAGAGAACCTGGATCTTTAGAGTGGTTCAAAGGAGTCATGAATGAAGTTGCAGAGATGGATCACAAAGTAGTACACACATACTTCTTGCTACATGTCCTTAATTGGAATTCTACGTTGGTCGATTTCTGTTTTAATATTATTGCCATCAACTCAGTTATGTTCCTGTATTCTGGTGATGGAACAGGGTCAGATAGAGATGCATAATTATCTAACGAGTGTTTATGAAGAAGGTGATGCCAGATCAACTCTCATCACCATGCTCCAGGCACTTAATCATGCAAAACATGGTGTTGACATCTTGTCTGGCACTAGGGTATGATCCATCACATAGAACTTCTCAAAGTGAAATATTTTTAATTCTACTAACATTAAAACTAATTCTACTGCAGGTAAGGACACATTTTGCAAGGCCTAAATGGACTCAAGTGTTCAAGAGAATAGCATTGAAACACCCCTATTCCACAGTAGGTAATGAATTTCTACAATGTCAATTATGATAATTTATTAAGCACAAGCAGTTATGACAAGTGCCTCTTCATACATGATTTTGCTAGTTAGCTTAGACCTAATGCCTTATGATTAATTCAGCAAAAATGAGACATCTTCATTCTAATGATTATCATCACATAGTAGAAGCTAATAAAACAACAAATATCAAAGGTTAGAGAAAATGGTCAAATAGCCTCCCAATCTATTACCAGATTTTCAACTACACTCTTATACTTCACAGGGGTCCTATTACTCTCCTGGGCTATTTTAAAGTAGATTTATTTCCACCCTAAAACATCATTATCAGGCATGTGTCTTGTGGTGAAATACAAGCACTTGACACGTATATTTCACCATTTAATAAATAAAAAATTAAGAAAAATTCTCCTCATTCCTCCTCCTTTCTTCCTCAATCATTTCTTCAACCCTAACTATAGTAAACACCATCTTTTATCTCAATAAATTTATGTATCTCTAACAATTTATAAGAACTAAAATTTTGGTCAGGTAATCATCCATTCCGAATCTCTAAAGCCTAGAAGATAGCGGTCGTAATCATCAAATCTTTCATTTAACCAATTCACCAATTTCTTCATATATTTTTTACATTTCGTTCGATTTTCTTCATTAGACAATTTCAAATACACATTGCATGGGTCATGAACATTCGAGATCAGATTCAACCTTCGACGATTTCGTCGATGGCTCAAAATTATTGTGGATAAGCACACCAATTTGAGATCAATTTGTCACACCAATTTAAGAAACCTCTCTCTCTTTCCCATTCTTTCTCCCTCTAAAATTTTCATGATTAATTTATAATTTGAGTTTTTGATTTTGATTCTTCATGGGTTTTAGGAGAACATATAGGAATCTTCTTTTAAAAAGTAGAAGAAATTGTTTTGTTTCATTTCCTTATTATAAATTTGATTTTTTTTAAAAAAAAATACAATTACCTCACTCTAACTTTGTTACTCTTGAGTCTATGACTTTAAAAAAAAATCAATTAATAGGTATATTGTTTTTAACAATAAATTTAATTTGTTCTAAATAAGTCATTAGAAATATTATTTATTCATAAAATGCATTACTTGTTGATAATTTTAATAGCAAACATCCATTGATGAAGCTTCAACAATGATAATTGTGAAGAAGGTATAGTTGTATAGATAAATAAGAAGAAACAAAGAGAAAGAAAAAAGAAAAGGAAAAAATGGAAACTAAAAAAAAAAAAAAAAGTAACTCACTCTATCAAAGAGAGTGAAATACACTCTCTACACCAACTAATCACTTAAGGGGTTATTTATTTCATTTTAAAGTAGTCCAAGGGGTAATAGAACTCCTTGAAGTATAAATGTGTAGTTGGAAATCCGGTAATAGGTTGAGGATCATTTGACCATTTTCTCTCAAAGGTTATATACAAGCTTGAAGAAGAATCTAAAAATGCAGCAATATTGCTATATCCAAAGAAAAACATGGTCGTTGAATAGATGAAAACAGAGTGGACATAATTCTACAATTAGAAAAGACCTAAAGGCATAGATCAGTTATTACAGAAGTCATGAATAGTAAATTCTTCATAGTTCATGAAATATTCAAACAATTAGATCAACTAACACCAGAAAGTATTTATCTTATTGGAGAATTTACAAGGTAGAACATCCAACCGGGCACTTCCCAATTAATATTGTATATTAAAAAAGAAAGAGACACTAAATATAACAGAAAAATTAAAAACAAAAAGGGGAAAAGATAAAAGTACCTCCCTAGACTATGACCCAAATTTCATAGACACACTTTAACTAAACTAATGTCCTATTACTCCCGAATTTATTTATTTTATAATTTTGTACACCTTTTTTACTTACGTGGCATCCAAATATATCCCATGCACCTCAACTGCGTGGTGTGTGGAGTCACGGGGTGTGCCACATAAGCCAAAAGGTGTACAATATTATATATAAACTGAGTTCAGGGGATAATAAGACCTTAGTTTAGTTAAGGTGTGTCTCTGGAATTTCGATTATAGTCTGGGGGATACTTGTGCCTTCTCCCAAAGAAAAATGTGCAAAATGAAACTGGAGATTGGAAAAATGATATGCAGGAGTCTTCTACTGTGGGATGCTTATCTTGGCAACGGAGTTGAAGAAGTTATCACAAGAATTAACTTACAAGACATCCACACGTTTCGAGTTCCACAAGGAGTACTTCTGATATTACCAATTTTCATCAATAATGTCCAAGTGATTTTTTCCCTTTATATTTTTTGATTATTATTTATGTGATGCATGTACATGTATATTTCAAAAAGAAATTGTTACTTTTAAAAAAAACAAATGATCATCCGTCAATTTGAATTTTTTATAATAACGAACAGATGAAAGACGATTTTTAAAATGAAAAATTGCAGTTGAAAACCATATATAGAAATAAAGAAATCATAAAATTAGTATTTTGTGTTTAAATGGTACATAAGAAAATAGAGTTGAAGTGTTGATCTTTTATTTTTTTAAGAAAATACTTTTTTTTTGTATTTCACTCTCTTAGAGAAACTATGATGCACACTCTTCCAAATCACTTAGAAGTGCCAAAATGAAACACAAAAAATGGATTTAAAGGGTTAAAATGGAACAAGATTGAGTTGGAGTGTCAAAATGAAATTCGAAAATGTAAATGCATGTATCATACAAGATACTATATATGCTGAAAGAGAGTTTTCTCACTAGAAAATTGTAAATGTTCAAAGCAATCATTTTACAGAAATACATAAGACATATTATTGTACCATAAAGCACATCTTGTGTTATCTTTTTTTTGTGATGATGGTGTCTGAACCAGCATGCGCACTATGACTATTCACTAGCTACCTGTTATGGCCTACATACCTCCCACCAACCTAGGAAGGGAGATTTAGGCAAATGACAAGATATTATTTGTTCCCTCTACCCCAATTTATGTAACGAAATCACCTATTTCATCGGTCCAAATTTATGCAATACTCTTTCCTTTTAACTCCGTCACAAATATCATGACCTATTTCAATAATTAGTACTCCCTCTAGTTCATATTAAGTGAATTGTTGAGACTTTGTTTTCATATTTATCCTTCATGTAATGAGGTTCTTAACTACTTTACATATTATAGTACAACAGTTTTGGGAATAACCAAAAGGGTTGTTGATACCCAATTTTGACCGACCACTAACCCCTTTAGAAGTGCTATTCGATTAAATACGTATTTTAAAAATATATTTCGTGTTTAAGATTTTAATTAATTTTATCTAAATAAAAATATATCTATTTCCAAAAATTATTAAGTTATTATAATAGTTAAACTGGAAATAATTATTTTACTCAAATGTTTTAAAATTTAAGTGATTTTAATATTTTAACATAGGTAGTATTTTAATTGGATATCATTTCCTTAAAATTCCTCTAAATTATTTAAATTTTAGCCTATTCTGTTCTAATTCCTTTCAATTCTAGCCACTCCAATTCCAATTTATTTAAATTGTAGCCATTATTAATTTCAATTGTGGCTCATTCTTATACCATTTTCAGTTATAACCAATTCATTAAAATTTTAGATTTCAACCCAACCCCATCTGTTAATCGTGATCGTCGATCTCATTTCTTTTAATCTTAACCTCTCATCTCAATCTAAATCAACGGACCGGTTCTATCAAGCTTTTATTTCCAAAACCCTACAATTTTTTCCATTCATTCTCCCTCTCTTCTTCCTCAAATAGCCGCCTCCGCGAGAAAATGCAAGCCACTAAGGAAATCAGCCACCTCTCTCTCTCTCAATTCCACTGGCTATGGCGAACCTTCGGCGAGAACCAGAGGAGGGGTCGCTCTCCTCTCCTCTCCGCCTCTCGCCCCTCCGCCTTCTCTACTCTCTTCTCTTCTCGCTACCATGACAGAAGCGACAACAGCTCTAGCGAAAGCTGCCGGCAGCAACCAGCAGCTCCAGACGGCGGGAATAGCCAGTCCCAGGTGACTAGCAGCTTGGCAAGAGAAACCAACAATGGTGAGCTCCGGTGAGGACAAGCCATGCGGACAGCAGCAACAAGGAGACCTCCTTCCTCTCGCCTTTTCCTCATTCGACAACCCCCAGCGGAGGTGAATAGCTGCGAAACTCAAGCAACCGAACAACAATGGTGAGCTCTGGCAGGCGGACAACAAGAACATTTAAGCTCCGACCAGCAGCTATGAGAACAATTACACAAGCTAAAAGCTCCGGTAATTTCCCAAATTTTAGATAAAAGATCCGTCCAGGTTCATTCTCGTTTCGACTAAAATCTCGTTTCATTAAAGTTCTTAGTTTTGACTGATTTTTATATGCTAGGCTCGTTCTTTATTAAAAATCAATAATGCTTAGGCAGATTTCATCTTGAACATGAGTTGAGATTTTCCGATAGTTTGAATCAATTCTTTATGATTATTTGGATATGTACCTCATTAAAAATGCCATTTTTGTGCCCTTTAATTCAAGACAAATATTCTACTAAGAAGATAGCCTTACTCTTGCTTACTTGATGATGTTGTAATCTTTCCAATATCTGATTACAAGTAGCAATTAAGACCCACCTTCATGGACCTCGAGGGATGCTTAACACCATCCCCTCGAGGTAATTTGAACCCTTACCCAATCTATGGTTTGTTGACCTTTAAGTTAGATTTAGTTAGGCTAGATAGGGTTCCCTAACACGCCTTAATTCGTTCGGTGGTGACTCTTCATTTCATTCAAAACCAAAAGAGTTGTTAGTTCGTGCACCAAAACCCGTTTTGCGAAAAATGGGGCGCGACAGACTGATGACTCTGTTGGGGATAACTAGGTTCATACCATTACGTGTTTCATGCTTTATGTGGGATTTATTCGCTTTTGTGTATTTTTCTTGTTGTTGTGCTATTTCCATGTATAATTTGTTATTTGCTTTCCTTTTATTGTTATTCCATGTATAAATTACATATTCTCTTACTTTCATGCTTAATCCTTTCCCATTTGCCTTACTTGTTATGTCCATGTTTAATCCCTATTTCCTTCCCTTATTTGCTTTATTCCTTTATGTGTTTGCATGCTTATTTATGTATTTATTTATTTACTACTTTATATAAATGTTTATTTGTTACTGCTTTCCATCTACATGCTAAGTGTTTATTGCTTTGATAAATTAGCATTCCACTCATACTTCCCCCAATTGAGATCCTCTTCCTTTTTTAATATTTTTCTCATGATGGTGTGTGAATTTGCACATCTCATAAATACTCCAAATTCTCTTCAAATACCTTATATTAGAGAGATGGCTGAGGCATGGTGCATGCAGATAGTTTTACTACCGTGGAACCATGTGCCTTCTCACATAGAACCTATTCAAGTCCCTGTCGAATGAATTCTTAGAGATCTCAATTAAATCATACATGTTTCATAGACTTTAGGTGGTTTTACCCTTGGTGTCAATTCACACTATTAGACCACCCTGTCGTTTAAAGTACCCCAACACCCATTAGACAAATTGCATATTATGTGTCAATGTGATCATAATAATTAAATCTAGCCAAATTATGTCAAATGAAGTAAAGAATTTTCTTTGACTCTAAATTTCAAATTGACAAAGTAACGCTTGAATCAATTATGTGACATTTATTTTTATCTTTCTATTATTTGTCCCACTCTGAGAGTATTGCATCACTCATTTGAGATTATAATTTTGGCTTGTTATGTGCTACTCCGTGCTTGTGTTTGATTTACTTCTTTTGCTTAAAGGTTGTCTAGTATTTGGACTTTGGCTCAACTAAGAATCTACAATATGAAAAATATGTTCCTACTCACACCATCATTTTTTATGTTTTGTGGAGTGAGAGAATACATGACAAAATGGAGATGTCTAAGCTAGATACACTGCAACAAAAAATACATGATTTAGAGGAGAAGGTGAATGGAAAACTAAACTAAAAACCTGCTCATGACATGAGGTATGAGAAATTATGTCTGCACCCAAGAGATGAATTTCCATCAGAATTTAAAATTCTAAAAAACAACATGTTTGACGGGCATGGAGACCCAATTGCACATCTCAAGGATTTTTACAGCAGATTAGTTGGCTTAGAAAATAATGAACCTCTCCTAATGAGGTTGTTTATTCAAAGTTTATCAGGAATAACCTTCACCTGGTACGTCAAGCAAGACTTTGACAAATGGCTTGCATGGGATGATATGACTCTAGAATTTTTAGAGCAATACGAGTTTAACACTAAAATTGATCCTATGATGTTGGATTTTCTCAAAGTAAGGAAATCGAGTCATGAATCATTTGAGGAATATGTAATAAAATCGAGAATGGAAGCTTCGAAGATATGCCATCCACCGCATGAAGAAGAGTTGGTCCAAACTCTCATCAGATAACTTGATGGTATACACTACAAAACCCTATTCTTCGCGGGTATTCAGAGTTTCGACAATCTAATTCGAATTAGAAAAGAATTAGAATATGGCATTCAGTCTGGAAGAATTGTTGATGCACAAACTCCTCTTTAAGTCCTAAAAAATTCTTTAGATGAAAGGAACAATGATGCATCAACCTCTATACCTCTGTAACGAAGCAATCAGAACACTGAGCAAGTTCATTCTATCTCTGATTCATGTGACATGTGTTTCAAGCCTTACAATCCGCAAGTATCACAACTTAAGGTAAGGAAGCCTCATACCTTTACTCCCTTAATGGAAACTTTGACTAGCATTTTTCAATGATTAAACGCTAAAGGACTTTTGAAGCCAAGTAAAGGATGGATCCCTAAGAACTCTTCTTCAACTTTGGATCTATCCAAGAATTGTGTGTATCATTCAAATATTCAAGGTCATGACATCGAGGAATGTCCAGCATTGAAAAATAAGATCCACAGTATGGTTGAAAAAGGAAAACTTATAGTGCAACAAGGACCACTAAACAACAATTGCAATCCTTCTACAGCGAATGCAGTCATCGTTCAAGCAGATCCTACAGAGACATATTCGAGGCCGTTGAAACGGAAGCGCAAATCGCATCAAAGAAATTGATGAGGACAAGACTTTTATGAGCAAAATGTCTCTATTGTTCTTAGATCTTTTACCGAAAGCTTCTTTTTATTCTATTCATTTCTTCCTTATAATCATGAACTACGTTTGACCTGATTTCCTTTTTGGATACGTAGGCAACCCTTTGATGGGTCTAGTCTCTATCAAAAAATATTCTCTTCTTTCCCATGGTCATTCAAAACATTCTTTTGCAAATTCAAATCTAGGCTAATTGACCCACCCTTGAGCATAATATTCGTTCAGATTCAAAGTCGAGCTTCAATGTCCAAATATAAGATAATCACTTTTATGAACTAATAATCTTCTTTGAGTGAAGCAGGATCATAAAATTTGTCACGCCCCGAGGCTACCCTTGGACACGGACAAGGGACCTAGGATAACGAGTGACCCCAAGCTAACCCTACTGGCATAATCATAAGCATACTAAAGATAAACTGAAACCACAATAACTATGCGGAAGCTAAATCATGATATAGCTGAAATGATGGGGAAATACCCATATACTAAATCTGAATATAAGAAACTGAGAGTTTGAATACAAATAGAAACTCAAACTCTAACACTAAAGCTGAAACTAGCTATGTCTGAAATAAAGTCTCTACTGACTAGAAATGTTGGGACATGCCCCAGCTAGATCTAGCAAAACTGAAACTAAAGCTAAAAGCAAGAAAGAAAATCATGTCACTAGTCCTCGAAGAATGATGACTCACCACTGATGATGCTGAACTAAATATTGGGAACCGATCTATACGTGATCTCACTGCTGAGGACCTGAACCTACATCACGAGAAGATGTAGCACAGAATATACGTCAGTACTTGAAAGGTACTAGGCATGTATGATACAATAAAGCTGAAAAATAACATAACTGAACAAGCAATAAAGCAATAATATAATCTGAATATGGTAAGGATACTGAAAGTACTGAACAGGACTAAACTGAATGAAATAACCAAATTTATAACATGCTGAACTATACTGATAACATGGTTAATGCAATGGAATCTAACTGAACTGTAAGGGAGCTACTAATAATCGACATAAAACCACATGAGCTAAATGTGGAGTCCCATGTATACGCCCATCGAAAAGACACTATATACCCTACCAGAGGTATAGAGGCATGCTGGCGTGTCACTAAAATGATGTCCACAAAGGGGACTTACAACCTACAGGACATGTAGTTCTGGGACTTGAGGGTGACTAAACCTAGTCCACTCAGCATTAAGCTTCCCATATAATTAAATAGTTAACACTTTATGACTGAAATTCTGTAATACCAGATAGCTCAGAATACTGACATGCAAACTGAGAATGCAACATTAATATACTACTAATAATGCATTCAAAAACTAAGGCTTGTTTACTGAATTAACTGACCTAGCAAGTGTAATTCATGAGCTAAAAGAACTACTTAGCTAAGGTTCTGAGTTTATACATAAATATGGGCAAAAACAATACTACACATGATAATATGGTTTAGATCATTCTAACAACAAAAACCCCAACAATTTCTAACAGTCTAGAAAACATTAATGGAATCAAGATTCTGACTGAAATCTAGGGACCTAATGGGTGAAAGGAACCCATTAGTGCAATCCCACATATCTGGTGATGAATTTCATGGAGAAATCTTTTGATTTTGGGGATGGAACTGATGGAGACTCACTGTGTTCTTGAACTAGGGTTGCTCGACCTCTTTCTCCTCTTACGCTCTAATTTTACTAAGTTTTGATGAATGATCTAACTTAGGTAAGTTCTAGTTAGGTTTCTAGGCTAAAACTGACCAAAACACCGTAATTTATGGGTTAAACGACGTAGTTTAGGTGTCCAACGAATAGGGGAAAAGACCGAAATAACCCTACTTAAAAATCTGACAAGGCTGACCCGACCACTTTCACGGATCGTGAAAGGGACCACGGACTGTGGGACCGGCCATGGTCCTTGGCCAGTGGTTGCTGATTTCTAAGGTCCTATCCACAAGCCCTACCACGAATCGTGAGGAAGACCATGGACCGTGAAGGTCCCCATGGTCCTTACTTGGGCAGGTGGTCTGATGGCTCAAGTCTGGGGGTCTATTGGTTGGTCTTCACGAATTCCCCCACGATCCATCTTCAGGACCACGGACTGTGAAGGTCCCCATGGTCCTTACTTGGGCGAGGGGAAGTCCACCTCTACTGCCAAGGGGCTAAGTTCGCTGGCAGGTCAATGGACCGTGGACCCTTTCACAGTTTGTGAACCCTGTCGTGGTTCACTGGTTCAGGTGATTTTCACTAATATTTTTCTAGGTTTGGTTTTCGAAGTGTTACAATAACTCCCCCTTGGGAACATTCATCCTCGAATGAAGACTAAACTAGCTGAAATGGAGGGGAAGAGCTGTAAACCCTCCCACTATGTACTGGAAACTGATTTTTGAGTGAACTAAGTTCCAAGAATCTTGCAATTACGTTGAAATGCAAGTACAAACTGAAAGAACATAATACTAAGAATGAGTTTACGCATGAATGACTGAAAAACTAAAAAGGAACTATTACCTCAACCTAGAATGGAATCGGAAGGGAAGAGGTGAGGATACTTGGCCTTCATGGTTGCTTTTGCTTCCCAAGTAGCTCCCTCTACGGACTGACTCCTCCACCAAACCTTGACTGAAGAAACTTCTTTGTTTCTCAACCTTCGAACCTAATGATCAAGAATCTCAACTGGTACCTCTTCATAAGTGAGACTATCCTTCACATCCACACTTTCTATAGGCACAATAGACGTTGGGTCACCCACACACTTCTTCAACAATGAAATATGAAAAACCGGATGCACTGCTGCTAGTTCTGTTGGAAACTCTATCTCATAAGCCACTTTACATACCCTCTTCAAGATCTTGTAAGGTCCTACATATCTAGGACTGAGCTTTCCTTTCTTGCCAAATCTCATCACCCCCTTCATAGGCGACACTTTCAGGAAAACCCAATCACCAACTTGGAACTCTAGTTACCTTCTCCTTACGTCTGCATAGGACTTCTGGCAACTCTAGGCTGTCTTAAGTATATCTCTAATGAGTTTCACTTTCTTCATGGCATCATAAACTGAGCCTGGCCCTATCAATGCTGCTTCACCTACTTTAAACCAACCAACTAGAGATCTAAATCTACGCCTATATAATGCCTCATAAGGGGCCATCTAAATGTTGGAATGGTAATTATTATTGTAGGTGAACTCTATAATTGGAAGGTGATCATCCCAACTACCCTTGAAGTCGATCACACAAGCTCTCAACATTTCCTCTAAGGTCTAAATGGTACACTCTGCCTGACCATCCATCTGCGGATGAAATATTGTGCTAAGGTTAACCTGAGTACCAAGACCTTTCTGAAATGACCTCCAGAAAAAAGAGGTAAACTGAGGACCTCTATCTGAGATGATAGAAAAAGGAACCCCATGCAACCTAACTATCTTATAATGTAAAACTTGGCATAGTCCTCCACCGAATCTGTAGTCTTGATAGCCAAAAAAACATACAGACTTAGTATCTCTGTCAACTATCACCCAAATGGAGCTATGTTGTCTGCGAGTACGAGGTAAACCTGTAATGAAGTCCATGTTGATCACTTCCTACTTCTAAGTAGGAATGTTGATCTCTTGAGTCATACCTCCTAGTTTCTGATGTTTTACCTTGACTTGCTGAGAATTGGTGCACTTAGCCACGAAATCTGCTATATCCCTTTTCATACCATTCCACCAAAAGACTTCCCGCAGATCATAGTACATCTTAGTGGCGCCTAGATTAATAGAATATCTAGAGTTATGGACTTCTGGAAGAATCTATTGTCTTAACTCACCCACCTTAGGGACACATAATCGACCTTGATAATGAAGCACACCATCTCCTCCTTGGAAAAAAACCTCAACTCTCTACTGATGGACTGCACCCTTTAGTTGAAGCAATATCGGATCACTGTCTTGCTTTTTCTTAACTTCCACTACCAATGAAGATTCTGACCCATTCTGAACTATTACACCACCATCTGATATGCTCATAAGATGAACTCCTAAGTGAGCAAGTCTACGAACATCCTTCGCTAGTTCCTTCCTTTCTTCCTCAACATGTGCTACACTACCTATAGATAGTCTTCTAAGAGCATATGCTACTACATTAACCTTACCAGGATGGTAATGCACACTCATAGTGTAATCTTTGAGGAACTCTAGACATCTCATCTTGCGAAGATTCAACTATTTCTGGGTGAACACATACTGAAGACTCTTATAGTCTGTGAACACCATACAAGTAGTGCCTCCAAATATTAAGTGTAAACAACACTGTTGAAAGCTCGAGGTCTTGAGTTGGATAGTTCTTCTAATGCACCTTAAGCTGTCTAGAAGCGTAAGTTATAACTGTAACACCCCAGAAATTCTATGACTTAAGTTAGAGCCTCACCTTATGAATAATGACCTAAAAATAGTTAAAGTGATGTTTCTAAACCTATATTAATGCAATTGACTTAGTTTGGAAGAGTAAAAGTCTAAACGTCAAGAAACGACCAAGACGTCCGGAAACTAGAGAAGAATGTGTCCTAGTGTGTCCTTATGTTTTGGGAAGGTTTGGGAGTATCGTATGATGGTATAATCTTGTAAAAAGGTTTAAATTAGGTAAATATATGTTTATAGGGTCAAAATGTTCGAATACAAATCCCTGAGGCCACCCTAAGGGACCCTAAGGAGGACCCCAACCTTGGCCAAGCAAGCTACCAAGGCAGCTTGCAAGTTGCACTTGGAGGGAATAGTTGCGCGTTACGCACTTGCTCCCCCAAGGATAAAAAATCCATATCGTGATGCGGTCATGTTGTGGACTCTACTGTCTCAAAATTTAATTCCAAATATCTTCAGGGAACAGCCCCGCGTCGCGGACTTGTTCCGAGACGAAAATGCAGAAATTCAGAAATCTATTTTTACTTCATTAAAGAGTCTAACTAAGTGAGGGGTATTTAGGGTACTTTAGGGGACTTGTATATAATGATTTTTAAATCATTTTACCTCACTTTTATCACTCAAACACAAAACCCCAAAGATCTAAACCTAAAGTTCCTCTTTCTCTCTATTCTCTCTCTCTCTCTTTCTCAAGAACTGCATTGAAGAAGATTGGAGCTTCAAGAAGAAGACCAACTCTACAAGGTTTCAACTTGGATTTTCATGGTTAATTCGTCAATAAGGTATGGTTGCTTATCACTCTTGGGATTCCTTTCCCCAAGAGGCCCCTTCAAGATGAATTTCAAAATCTCCAATTTTTAGGTTTCAATCCAAAAACGTGGGTCTTCTTTCTAAAGTGAAATTGATGTTATAAACTGACTTTGATTGATGATATATGAACAATTATGGATGAATTTATGTTGTATTGGTGGTTTCTTGAAGAATTCCCCATGAGACCCATGTTTCTCCTTCTTTTCCTAATTCTAATCCTAGATTGTGTTGGATATTTATTGAAGGCTATGAATTGAATGTGATGCTATGTAATTCATGTTTGTATGATGATTCTACCTTAGGTTATGTATAATTTCTATGAAATTAGGATTGAGTCTTTGAATGAAGCCTTGAAGGCTATGAAGGGAATATGTCAATTGTTTATATTGATGTTGATTATGTTATTACTTCATGAATTACCTTGTATTATGTATTGGTTATGAACTGGTTGGTAATTGAAGTATGAATGTCCCATGAAGGGCGAGAAGGTATGAAGGTTGGTTCTTCTTTGAACTTAAGTATACTTAGATTGTAATGATGTTATACCTAATGTGTTGGTGTGGTGTTGATGACCTAGTTTCCTCATCCTTAACCCTCTACACTTGAATTAGCTATGAAGTATGTATGTATGTTATGGTATGATTGTTATATGATTAAAAGGTAGTTCTCATTATTATAGTGTAATGTAAAGTAAAAGGTTTACTCACTTGCTAAGTGTTTTCTAAAGTGAAAGGATTATTACTCACTTATGAACACATATGAGCTATTGTGGTAAGATGTTTACATAAGAGTCTACTAAAGGCTAATGTGAACTTATGTGATGACTAAAGATGATTACAAAAGGGAATTAGATGCTTAGCACCGAAAGGGCATGTAAATGAGATGGGGGTCTCACGTTTAGTAAGTCCGGCTCCGCACATGGGTTTCCTCACGTTTAGCAAGT
>JAJOOR010019247.1:0-35189 GCA_036250505.1 Solanum acaule | reverse complement strand
TTTATATATCATTCCCTTTTTTTTTCTTGCTCCCTTAGTCCCGATTTCCCCTTGATTATGCTTATCGCTTATGGTCATTTTAATTGCTCCGCGACCAAGGATGTGTAATGATATGCTATGAGGCTTGTTTGGGGTTCCTTCGGGTTCCCATTCGCCGGTGATGTCTAGGCCCTAGGCTTGGGTCGTGACATAGATGGTCCGTGAAACTTCACATGGACCGTCATTTCGTCTGTGAAAGGGGCTTATCAGGTCTTTAGTTTTGGGGCAACTTCAAAATCAATTTTGTCGACCATGACATATAGAATTAAAGATATATTAGTCCTCTTTCCAATGCTACAAAGTTTTCCTAATTTTGAGCACAGAGGAATTTTTTTTGCTCGTTTTAGTTAAGCGCTATCGAGCAGGGAAGCATCATGACCCATACACGGCCCGTGAAGCCCTTCTTCAAGGTCATCTCTACTGTTTTAACTGAGGTTGCACCTCTAAAGTCAGTGGTAAAATACCATGAACGTCTAAATGGTCCATGAAGATCCACACGGACCATGAAGTCGTATATGAAGGATACTTGTAAGACTTACAGTTTAGGGTCAACTTCAAATTATCATATGTTACAACACAAAATGAATTAGGTAGCCCATGACCGAACTTGCCTATTTCCATGGTCAGAATAAAATGTTATACCCGAAATAATGAATCCCCATCTAGCACAGAATCTTCACGACCCACTTGACGGGACGAGGTACTCTAGACGGCGTGTGAAGTCTATCTTGAAGTCACTTCGTCGGCTTTTATGTCAGGGTCACATTGGTCTATTCCCCTATGTGGTTGGTTCTTAAACTACGTCACTTTACTCAGTCTAAGCCTAGTAATCTATTCAGAAACTATCTAGAAAATGCATTCTCCAAAAATCATCCAACTTATAAAGAAAAGAAGAGAAAGAGGCAATAGTTTCTCCCAATAACAAGAAGAGGTCTTCTTTCAGTTTATCCCTGAAATACAAAGGATTTCTACTTAGTTTTCATCACCAGGTATGTGGAATTTCACTGGTGGGTTCCTTTCACTTATTATGTCCTTAGAATTAAGTCAATTCTTTACTCTCTCCATAAATTACCCAGACCTAGATTCCCGAATCTTGGGTAGCGATTGAAATTTAGCTGCTATAGTTTCCATTGTATTGAATATATGTTTTCTTGTATAATTAATGTAGTCCCTTTTATGGAACTGAAAACCGTAGCTTTTATTAATTATCAGTATTTCATGAATTTTATTTGGTAGGCAGATTAGTCGGAAAATCTTGCTTTAGAATTTGAATGCCATATCTTTCAGCATATATATGTTGCATTATCAGATAGCGTATGAGTATTTTGAGCTACTAAGTAGTTCAGTTTCATTTTAGATGTACAAATTTAGGTGGGAGTAGACTTGGCATCGATTTGGAGTAGGCTTCAAAGTACCCTCATGTCCTAGATCTACATGCTAACGTATGTTTAAAATCCCCTCTGTTGGGCATCAATTTTTGTGATCATACCACAGTCATGCCTTTATACCCCTGGCAGGGTATATTGGGTCCTCTCGATGGGGTGTATACATCAGACTCCACGTTTAGCTCATATGGTTTATGTCAGTTAATAGTAACTCCCACAGTCATACTCTTATTGTATTGAGTATGTTATCCACATTTACTTAATTATTCAGTTCAACATGTTATCTTCATTATTAATGCTTCGTCATTGCATCCAGCTCAGCTTTCAGCTATGTCTTATTATATCTATTTTCATGTTTAGTTTATATTATTCAGCTTAGTATATATATCCTACATGCTCAGTACATTAAAAGTACTGACACATACTTTTGCGCTACATTATTGTACGATGTAGGTTTAGGCGCTCAACATCTAGATAATGCTTTGTTCGACTTCTAATCAATACTGACCAACTTCATTGGTGAGTCCTCATAGTTCGAGGATGTTTTTATGCTTTTCTTATTTATCTCATTATTAGTTTTCAGTATTTTTAGAGTTAATTGGGGGCTTGTCCTAGCAACTCAACAATATTTTAGGCTTTCAAACATAGAGTCGGTATTCGGTATTTAGTTTTTTTGGGTTGTTCTCCTTTGATATTTAGTTATATTCTTACTTGATGTTTTTTAGTTTTGATTCACGTTAAAATTATGTTTCCGCTTACTTAGTTGTATTTTAGTATGCTTGTGATATGCAAGACTCAAGCTTTGATTGTGGTCACCTTTGATAATAGGTCCCGTGTTGCGTCAAAGAGGTAACCTCCGAGCGTGATATAAACTAGTCAAAAACTATCTAAAGCATTCATTCTCCGACAATTATAAGACCTAGAAAGAAAAGTACAGAAAGAAGCGATCATTTTCTCTCAAGAAAAAAAAGATCCTTCTTCAAGTTCATCCCCAAAATCCTTAGGATTTCTTTGTAATTTTCATCTATCAGGTATATGGGTATTCATCATGGTTTCCTTTCACCCTTGTGGCAAAACACCCAAACCATCTAAATTGATTTTTTGAGTTGCTAACTTAGGGTTCCTACCCAAATTAGAGAAAATTATGGTCTCAATTTTAATGTATCAATTTATAGTTTCTCATTCATTACCCATGATTTATTTGTGATATTATAACTGTTTTCGAAAGCCCATGCATCAAGAATGAATTCTTGTATTCTTACATTAAATTGCATGTTTCAAGTAAAGACATATTTAGATAACATGGCCTCTAATATGATGAAATTGCATGCCTATTTTTTCAGGTTATGAATTTAGAAAGAAAATTGTATTTTAATCATTGTTATACTAATCCCTCAAACTTATGATTTTATATTGCATGACATCAAATATGTCCCTATGCTTACGAATAGGTTTGTCATCAGATATGTTACTAATTCTGATCATTTTTGGCATCAAATGTGACTCAATATTATATAATCTATACATATGTTTTGGGAAAAAGTATTTAGCATCGAGTCAGACAGGGTGAGTGTACCCTTAATACTAGAACTATGTGCCCTATAGGTTTATAAGTCCCATTTGTTAGGCATCAGATTTAGTGATCACATCACAGTAATGCCTCTATACCTTGACAATGTATATTGGGTCCTCTCGCTGGGGAATATACATCGGATTCGATGTAGCTCACATGGTGTATGTCGGTTAGAGAACCTCCATCAAAAATTGTTTTAGGTTTTAAGTGCATTTACTCTTTGCTTTCATAGTTCAGAGCTTCTATTATTTCCTATGATTCAAAATGTGTTTTCTACTTTTGGTATTTCTTGAGCCATTCTATCACATATTTTACTATCATTATACGAATGCAATGTTTTTTATGCTTCAAGTATATTTTACTATGACATGTGCATGATTTAAGTTTTAAGAATGATTTCTATTATAAATTATTTTACTTATGCACATCTCGCATACTATGTACGTTCCATAGTACTGACAACATACTTCTTTGTGTAATATCCTATTATGATGTAGATTTTGTAGCCTGCTTTCCAGTACGTGGCTAGTTGGTCGGCAGCACATCAGGCCAGTTTAGTGATATAACACCCTATATCCAAAAAAGGGAAACAAACTAGATTTGAGAAGTTGCCAGCAACGGAGGCCAACCACGGCCCTTGGGTTGAACCACGGGCCGTAGGTGTGGTCCGTGGGTTGACCACTCAGCCAAAGTTTGGGGGCCCCAAATCATGGTCTCTGATGATGAACGATGGTTCATGAGGACAGACCTTCGGTCAGACCACGGCACGTCAATTGGGTCCATCGGTGGGTCACTCAAAAATGGTCCAAGCATGGACCACAGAAGGCACCTACGAGCCGTAGGTCGGTCCACGCCCCGTGGTCCAGGGTTCTGTCGATGGACAAAATTCTTTGTATTTAGTGAAGTATGTGAATGATGGACCGTAGGTCCATCCACAGTATGTCGATGGGGGTCTCGTAAGTCGCAGCTGACAGTTTAACTTAGGGGCAGTTGGTTCTTTTCGTAATTAATGGTTCTTATACTATGTCATTTTACCTATTTTTGGAACCCTTATATAAGCCTTTTTAACCCCAAATTTACCCCATTTAATTCATTCTTCCTAAATCTCAAAAGAAAATCAAAACTTGCTCCCAAATATTCTCTCTCTAGAACGTGAAGAAGAAGAAGAAGAATCAGCTAGGGTTTGAAGCTAAGTAGCTAAATTCTCCATTGAAGACTAGTAATTTGAGTCAAGGTATGGTGGTTTTTATCCATGGGTAGCTTTTACCCATGAAGCCCTCTCAAAACCTTCAATTTCAAATTATAGAAATCACCAGTTATTAGGGTTTGTCCTTTCTAACTTGATTTTTATGATTGAATTGAGTTATATTAAGCATTAATTGATTATTTCTTACTAGTCTTATGATGTATCCCAAAGAACCCATGAACTTTCCCAAATTTCTCAAAGTTGATGATATGATATGGGTCTTTGTTGATGAAAGAGGAATTTTATGAAATTATGCATGAGATGATAGAATTACTTGAATTATAATGATATCCATAGCTAATGCTTTAATTCTAGATGTGATGATTGAAAGTAGGTTTTGAACCTTGAAAGTGCAATGTATGAGATTATGCATGTTTTATGAAACCTATGTAAATGCTATGAGGACACTTTGAGAGTAAAGTGTTAATGATTATTTTGTTATTGTGGGTTGATTGAACAGTTATTCTCATGAACTCATATGAACATGAATGTGAAAGGGTTTCTCACATTAGTAAGGATTCTAAGGTTGAAAGGCTTTTCTCATCTAATCGAATCTAAGAGTAAAACTGATCATGGATGGTGATAAGTGTTTACGCATGATCTAATTAGCTACTATGATTAGCTAACTTTTATTGGTTGTCAAGGACATCCTTCCATGTGTCATAAGCTAATTAAAGACTAAATAACAAATTGTGGGATAGATGCTTAGCGCCGAGTGGATATTGAATGAGATGGAGGCTCACACGAAGTTGTGTTTGGGCTTCCAAATGGGAACACTCATGAAGTAGAGTCCGGATTTCACAAGTATGTCTCATGAGATGGAAGCCTTCAAGTAGTTGATGTCCGAGTTTTTAGTAGAAATCTCTGTATCCCATAGATATGTGCCCCCATAGGTTATTAGCTACTGGATCCACCTAAGCTAAGAGTTACTGGTTCTAACTTATTCAAGTAGACATGGTCTCTTGTCACTTAAGGCTTATTCCGACATAAAGTAATAATGAACTAACACATGCTTGAAGAGGCATCTGGTAGTGTTCAAGGATATTAAGATTAATAATGAACTAAGACATGCTTAAAGAAGTATCTCGTATTTTTCAAAGGTTCTAAAGATGATGTTGGCTTGCATTGAAAATGATGTTATAATTTATGTTTTTCCAACTAGCTCTATGATGATGTTTACACTTGATAAGTTGCATGCTGTCAAATGATATGTCCCTTTTTCGCATGTTTCTTATGTTTTTATGCATGTGTACCATACTTAGTGCATTTTTACTGTAATGCCTACTTTGCCTACATTTTTTCCAAGTGTAGGGTCCGACACTAGAAGTGATCATACTTGTGGATAGAGCTTGGATTTGATTGTTCGTGATCTTGGTGAGTCCTTCTGGTTCGAGGATGGATTTCTTATGTTTATTTTAGTTCTTGTATTTTCCCTTTTTGGACATGTTGTATGGGATAGGCCCTATTTCATTCACTATTGTAATAGATGGCTATGATAAGGCAAAGTGTCTAGACTTCCACTTTCTTTAATGAAATACTTTTTAAGACTTGAAATGTCTTTTACTCTTATTGTCTATTTCTTATGTTATGAGGACTAAGTGACTTGTATGGATTCCTTCAGGATTCTATACGTCTTGTTACATCTAGGGGGTACCCCTGGGTCGTGACAAACTTGGTAATTAGAGCGTTGGGTTTAGAATGGTCCTAGGATGATGTATCATAAGCCACGTCTAGTAGAGTCTTGTCCGTAAGTGTGAAGCACGCCATATTTATGAATGAGAGGCTACAAGATGATTAGGAAACTTCACTTCTTCATTACGCTAAGTCGTGCCATAGAGTTTAAATTCATAAAATTTCTCTCCTAAACCTTGCCCTATGGTCTTCAGGATATGAATACTAGAAGGATGGAGGGAGACAATGTGAATCAATGATCTCCTCCTTAAGATCCGATAGATCCTTCAGCTCAGAACATGACAAATGCAGAGGTTAGGTCGGCTTTTCAAATGTTGGATCAAGCTTTGGAGACTCTAGCAAATAGAGAGGTTGTAGCTCTTGTGAATCCTAATATGAATTCGGTGTCTTCAAGACTAAGGGATCTTGCAAGACTGAACCCTCAAAAATTTTATGGCTCCAAAGCGAGGAGGATGCTCAAAGGTTTATCGACGAGGTCTATAGGGTAATTTCCATCATTGGGTGACTCCGGAAAATAAGATGGAGTTAGGCGCTTACTAATTAAAGGATATTTCTCAAGTGTGGTATGGTCCATCTAAGGGAGAGAGACCGGTAGGAGTGGATCCCGTGGAGTGGGAATTGTTTAAATTAATGTTTCGTGATAGGTTCTTTCCCCTAAAGTTGATTGAAGAATGGTGTAAGAGTTCATTAACCTTTGTTAAGGAAGTATGAGTCTGAGGGAGTATGCTCTAAGGTTAACCAAACTATCCAAGTATGCTCCTAGTATGGTGGCAGACTCAAGGGCTAAGATGACTAAGTTTGTGGCGGGCATGTCCAACATGGTCGAAAAAGAGTGCCGTACGACAATGCACACCCATGACATGGATATCTCACGGCTTATGGTGTACGCCCAACAAATTGATGGATGAAAACTCAAGCTTAAGAATAGGGAGGTGAAGAAGGCTAGAACCAGTGATAAGAACTTCTCCAACACAAGGTCCGATGGACAAGATCGACCTAGATTTTGACAAAGGTTCTCCAGTCAAGGTTCCTCTAATGCTCCTTCTGAGTTTAACCGAGAGAGGGTTCCTAATCCTAAACCTCAAGGAGGGAATAGAGGTGGTTCTTCTTTGGCTAGGCCAAATAACTCTAGATATGGAAGGAAACATGATGGTAAGTGTCTAGGCGGTAAAAATGGTTTCTATTGTTGTGGAAAGAGTAGTCAAAATATGAGAGATTGCCTGGTGCTTAAAGGCAAGAGGGAGAGAGGGCAAGCAAGCTCCTTGTAGTGGTACAAACTCCAATGTTCCAAAGAAAAACCACTTCTATGCTATCCAAACCCGAGCTGACCAAGAGAGTTCCCCAGATGTAGTGACCGGTAAGTTAAAAGTATTTCTTCTTAATGTGAATGTCTTGTTAGATCCCAGTGCTACTTTATCTTTTCTGATGCCCTATGTGGCGATGAGGTTTAATGTTACTCCGGAAGTGTTATTAGAACTTTTTTTGTCGCTACCCCTATTGGTGATTATGTGGTAGCTAAGAGGGTATATAGAAAGTATATTGTTTCCTTATCCCATAGAGTTACTCTTGTTTACTTGGTAGAGCTTGACATGTTATACTTTGATGTGATTCTTGGTATGTATTGGTTGTATGCATGTTATACCTCTATTGATTGTAGAACTCGGGTGGTTAGATTCCAATTCCCAAATGAGTCTATCCTAGAATGGAAGGGTGGAAACTCTATGCTTAGAGGTCAATTTGTTTCTTACCTTAAAACTAAAAAACTGATCTTGAAAGGTTGCTTTTACCATGTTGTAGGGTGACAGATATAGATTCTGAAACACCTCTCTTGAGTCGGTTCCCATGGTTAATGAATTCCTAGAAGTTTCCCTGATGATTTGCCTGGTATTTCTCTCTAGCGGGAAATAGATTTTGGTATTGACCTGCTCTCGGATACGCATCCTATCTCTATCCTTCCTTACAGAATGGCTCTAGTGGAGTTAAAATAGTTGAAAGAGCAACTAATGAATTTGTTGGATAAGGATTTCATTCGACCGAGTATTTCTCCATGGGGTGCTCCCATGTTATTTGTTAGAAAGAAAGATGGGTCTCTTCGAATGTGCATTGATTATCGTCAATTGAAAAAAGTAACAATCAAGAACAAGAATCCTCTTACAAGAATTGATGACTTGTTTGACCAACTTCAAGGGACTAGTTAGTTCTCTAAGATTGATGTTCATTCGGGTTATCACCAATTGAGGGTGAGAGGGGATGATATTCGAAAGACGGCTTTCCGAACCCGATATGTTCATTATGAGTTTTTGGTTATGTTGTTTGGGTTGACTTTACAGGAAAGTACGGATGGATTTGTGGCGTATTGTGATGCCTCTAGAGTTGGGTTGAGATGTGCTATTATGCAAAATGGTAATGTTATTTCCTATGCTTCAAGGCAACTTGAAATCCATGTAAGTAATTATCCTACCCATGACCTTGATTTAGCGGCGACTGTGTTTGCCATAAAAATATGGAGGCATTATTTGTATGGGGTCCATGTGGATGTTTTCATCGACCAAAAGAGTCGTCAATATGTGTTTAGTCAAAAGAACTTGAATCTTCGCCAAAGAAGGTGGCTTGAATTTTTAAAAGATTGTGGCATTTGTGTTCTTTATCACCCTGGCAAAGCTAATGTGGTAGCGGATGATCTTAGATAGATTGTCAATGAGTAGTGTGGCTTATGTAGATGAAGAAAACAAAAAGTTGGTTCGTGATATTCATAGGTTGGCCCGACTAGGTGTTCAACTAGTGGATTCCACCAAAGGTGGTGTCATGGTCCTTAATGGTTCTGAATCGTCCTTGGTGACAGATGTGAAGTCTAAGCAAGGTCCTGATCCTATTTTGGTTGAGTTAAAAGAAATGGTACTTAAGAAGTCCGTTGAGGCATTCTCCCAAAGGGGAGATGGGGTACTATGGTGTCAAGGTTGGTTATGTGTTTCAAATGTTGATGACTTGAGGGAGAAAAGTTTACAAGAAGCCCATGGTTCTCGATATTCAATTCATCCAGGAGCCACCAAGATGTACCGTGATCTACGGAAGTCTATTGGTGGAATGGGATAAATAAAGATATCGCGAAATTTATGGCTAGGTGTCCTAATTGTAATCAAGTGAAGGTTGAGCACCAAAGGCCGGGAGGCTTGTCACAAGATATTGCTATTTCAACTTGGAAGTGCGAAGATGTGAACCCTACTTTATTGTAGGGTTGCCACTCATTTCATTCTTTTCAAGGTGTCCTACTCAGCAGAATGGTATGCTAAGTTGTATTAGGGAGATATAGTAAGGTAACATGGAGTACCCTTGTCTCTAATTTGCAATCGAGGCACCCAATTTACTTTACTGTTTTGGAAGTCATTCCAAAAGGTTCTTGGTACAATGGTTATGCTTAGCACGACTTTTCAACCCCAAACCGATGGGCAAACGGAGCGTACTACCCATACTTTGGAAGACATTCTAGGGGATTGTGTGATTGATTTTAAGGGTAATGTAACACCCCGGATTGGAAATGAGTCAAAAAGCAGCTTTTGGAAAAACTGCAGTTGTGACCCACGAGGGTCAACCACGCCACGTGGTTTGACCCATGCCCCATAGTGGGTGTCGTGGATAGGGCACCCTGAGAACTGTCTAGAACGGTCCGTTGGTCTGAACCCAATTTTCAAGTCTCTAATCCACGAACCATGGTTGACCAGGATGGACCGTAGGTCTATACACGATCCGTCGGTCATGGTCTCATGGATCACGCCTGGCAGTTAATTTTAGAGACTTAAGGGTCTTTTTCAGTTTTAATTAAATCAATGTGGTGTCGTTTTGCATCCGATATTCCATATCTCTATGTCGAAAAAGTTTGTTGGAGATCTGATATCCATTGTTCCCCTAGAAGGGTTGGAAGTGAAAGAGAACCTTTCTTATTCAGAAGTTTCGGTTGAGATTATAGACCGGTAAGTTAAGAAATTGAGGAACAAAGCGGTTGCCTTCGTAAAAGTGTTGTGGAGAAACCATCTAGTTGAGGGTTCTACTTGGGAGGCCGAGGCAGATATGAGGTCCCGATATCATCATCTTTTTCCTCCTATTCTAGCTTGAGGTAAGGACTTCCTCTTGATTTTCTTTTGTTTGAAGTCATGTGTATTTTATCTATTCACATTATTTCTTAGATTTTGCATGTTCATGAAAAGGCTTATATTTTAAAGGAAATGGCTTTTATGTGGTATTCTCCTAATGTTTTTGAGTATTGAGTATGAATTACTTATAAACTTCATGAGATGAATCATTGAACATGTTTGAGTTGGAGTGGAGATTCCCCCCTTGAATTTGTGCTTTTTGAGATTAAATTGCATACAGGCTCCATGAGATTGTGTTGAGCGTTGCTTTGAGTTTGGAGAAGGAAATTCCTTCTTAAGTGTAAGAAATCTAAAAATGTCATGCATATTAGGTTGTAAGATGTAGTTCCTACTCCCTTGTGGTGCATTGAGTATGTTGAGATTGGAGTTGATGTTACCTCCTTAGTGGTGTGCATATTGATGAGTTGTATGCATGATGGACTGCTAGTCTTGAGTCCTTTTTGTTTAGAAATGTGCTTAGAATCTCATTCGAGGACGAATGATCCCAAGGAGGAGATAATGTAACACCCTGGATTGGAAACAGAGCAAAAAACAGCTTTAAGAAAAACTATAGGTGTGACTCACGAGGGTCAACCATGCCACGTGGTTAGACCCACTCCCCGTGGGTGGGTGTCGTTGGTAGGGCACCCTGAGACTTGTCAACGACACTGACCCACGCCAGGACCCATGGCCCGTTGATGGGTCGATGGTTTGTTCCTTGGGGTTCGTAGGACCTGACACCAATTTTCAGGTCTGTGATCCCCGAACCACTATTGACCAGAACGGACCGTTGGACCATCCACGGTCCATCGGTCATGGATTAGGCCTGGCAGTTATTCTTAAGGTCTTAAGGGTCTTTTGCAGTTTTAATTAAATCAATGTGATATCATTTTCCCTAGACCTAGACCACCTATATAAGTATTTTTAATCCCCAAAATCCCCCAATTAAGTCATTCTCTCAATTCCCAAAAGAAAACAGAACTCTTCTCAGATATTCTCTATCTAGAAGGAAGAAGAAGAAGGAAGAAGAGGGAGATAGGTCAAGATTAAGTCTCCAAGTTTCAAGCTTTTGTGGGAAATTTTGCTGAGGTATGGTGGCTTTTCATCCATGTAACCCTTCCTCCAGTGGAGTCACCCAGAATTCCATAATTTGATGAAATATTTCCACAGTTTTAGTTAGGGTATCTTCCATTGTTGTGGGTTATGATAAATGTTGATCCAATTGAGTGGATTATGATTGTGTATGATTGAATTGATAGAATTGTATGTATTTAGGTTGAAATTACATGTACCCATGCCTATCCTATGATTTTACGGTTGATTTGATATAGTGGATTTGATGCCATGTGAGGGAAACTCTACGAGTTAGATATCTCCTTATAGGATTGATGAATTATGAATAGAATTGCTCTAGATTGAAGCATATATGATGAATATGATGTTAATTGCTTGAGAGCAAAACATAGATGATGATCATGAGATGTAGTGCATTACTAGTAAAGCCTAGACTTTGTATTGTTGATTGTAAATGCTATGATGTAGAAGAGATACTTCCTATAATGAATTGATAAGCATGATTGACTGAGTTTGAAAGGTTTACTCACATGACTGACTCTAGGTTGAAAGGACACCTAAAATGAATCTAGACTAAAATGCTTAATAAGTGATGAGGCTAGAGGTCATTACCCTTGACCTATATATGGAAAGATATGAGGCGATTCCCCTATTCATTAGACTTTAACAAGAGGTGAGTCCCCACGTTCTTACTCTTATGAATGGACATGGAAACGAGAATCCATGCTCCTTATGAAATGATGTGGAGATGAGTACCCACATCATATGATGAGGTTATGTAGGCTAGTACCTGCAATCTAAGATTAAGTAGGGCAAGAGGCGAATACCCATTAGCCTTTATGAACTAGGCATTGAGCTGAATACCCATATCTTTAAAAGTAAGTATGACTAATGTGATTATGTGATGAAGTTGACTTGTTTGGAGTAATGCTAGATATGCCTTCCTTAATGTAAGCTCGACTAGAGGTGGATGACCTATGTCTTGGTTAAGCTTAAGTGAGGTTACTTTAGGGAGTATTCCTCTGTCATCATGATACTTTATATGTTTTGATTAATCTTATGACGTATGCCTTATGATTGGCTGATGCTTAAGTTGTATTGTTTATGCTATTCATCAAATTTAGTACTTGATTGCACTAGCGCATACTCTTGCCTACATTCTCATCAAATGTAGGGTCTAGCGTTCCATATTCACACAATTATGGCTAGGTTCCTAGAGGATTGTGAAGTGAAGCTTTGGTGAGTCCTAATTGTATTTGTGGATTGGATCACCCTATCTCTTTTATGTCTTTCTCTTATGTTTGGGACTATTGTATGGGCAGCGTCCCAAGATTTCTATTTTCTTATGTTTAGATGGTTTGAGACAATGTCATGATAGACTTATGCTTACTTTTAGAAAAGACTTTGATTGTATTGAAAACTTTTTAATTCCCGCTCATTTCTATTAGTTTATGTTTTGATATGCTAAGTTTCTTGTATGAGGCCTCTCAAGGTCTTATACATCTTGTTACATATAGGGGGGTACCCCTGGGTCGTGACAAACTTTGTAATCAGAGCACAAGGTTTAGAATGGTTCTAGGATGTCTCAAACCACGTCTAGTAGAGCCTTGTTCATAAGTGTGAAGTGCACCACATTTATGAATGAGAGCCTATTATATGTTTAGGCAATTTCATTTCTTCACTTATTTAAGTCGTGCCATGGACTATATCTCTATAAGGCTTTCTCCTAACCCATGCCCAAAGGTTTTTACGAAATGACTACCAGAAGGGCTAACACTAGAAGGTGGGAGGAAGGCAATGTTGAGCTAGAGGTTCCTCTCCATGCTCCAATTGACCCATTGAATGAGAATGTGACCAATGAGGAGTTTAGATCGACGTTCCAAGTGTTAGCTCAATCCATAATGGCACAAGCCAATATAGAGGTGGTAACCCCCGTGAACCCAAGTGTGGGTACGGCGGCGGCATAAGAGAAGGATTTTACAAGAATGAACCCTCCCAAATTTTATGGCTCCAAACATGTGGAAGACCCTCAAGAGTTTATAGACGAGGTCTATAGGTACTTGCTATCATGGGTGTGACTTTGGTAAAGAAGGCAGAGCAAGCCGCTTACCAACTCAAAGGTGTTGCTCAGATTTGGTTCAATTTGTCGCAAAAGGCAAGGCTGGTGGAAGCAGGTCCCATAGAATGGCAAATATTCAGAAGTGTATTTCTTGATTGATTCTTCCCTCTTAATATGAGAGAGGCAAAGTTACTTGAGTTCATCAACCTTAGGCAAGGAAATATGAGTGTAACGAAATACGCTTCGAGGTTCACTCAAGTATTCAAGTATGCTCCTTCCATTGTGGCTAATCGTAGGGCTAAGATGAGTAACTTTCTGTCAGGAGTATCCGACTTGGTTTTCAAGGAGTGCCGCAGCGCTATGCTTGTCCATGACATGGACATTTCTCGCCTTATGCTTCTTACCCAACAAATTGAGGAAGAAAAGTTCAAGGAAGGGTTAAGGGAGGTTAAAAGGGCTAGAGTGGATGATGGCAACTATTCTTCTGATAGGTCTGGCTGATGGGGTCGTTCTAGATTCTGGCAAAGGTTTTCCGGGCAAGGTTCTACAAATGCTCCTCCGAGGCCAAAGAGTGAGAGGGTCTCTAACACAAAACAACAATGAGATGGTAGTAGGTCTTTGATGACTACTTGTGCTAAAAGTGGGAGAAATCATGAAGAGAAGTCTTTAGATGGGCTCTAATGCTTGTTTCAGGTGTGAAAAATAGATCATTAATTAAGGGATTGCCCTTCGGTTACTAAAAATAATGGAGACACTCATCGTAGGGCTCAACCCTACCATTCATCCAGTCCAACTGGCTTATGTGGAAATGCTCCTAAGAAAAATCATTTCTATGCTCTCCAAACCAGAGGTGATCAAGACAGCTCCCCAGATGTGGTGACGGGTATGTTAAAAAAATTTCATATAGATGTGTATGCTTATCTTGATCCAGGGGCAACTTTCTATTTTGTGACCCCTTATATAGTTTTGAGGTTTGATATGCTCCCAAAAGTGTTGTTAGAACCTTTTTTTGTTTCTACCCATGTTGATTATTTTGTGGTGGCTAAAAGAGTCTATAGGAGATGTCCCGTTTCCTTACCCCATATAGTCACTCTAGTAAATTTGGTGGAACTTGATAAGATTGACTTTGATGTTATTTTGGGCATGGATTAGTTGTATTAGTGTTATTCCTCTATTGATTGTAGGACAAGAGTGGTCAAATTTCAGTTTCCAAATGAGCCTATCCTTGAGTCGAAGGGGGAAATTCTATGCCTAGAGGTCAATTTGTTTCTTACATAAAAGCTAGGAAAATGATTTCGAAGGGTTGTTTCAATCATATGGTGAGGGGGAGGAATGCTCAGTCTGAAGCTCTTATTCTTGAGTCGGTTCCAATTGTAATAGAGTGTCTGGAAGTTTTCCCCAATGACTTACCTGGTATTCCTCCCGAAATGAAAATAGACTTTGGAAATGACCTTCTCCCGGATACCCAACCTATCCCTATTCCTCCTTATAAAATGAATTTGATGGAACTTAAGGAGTTGAAAGACCAGCTAAAGGACTTATTGGATAAGGTTTTCATTCAACCGAGTATCTCTCCATGGGGTGCTCTGGTGTTGTTTGTTAATAAGAAGGATGGTTCTCTTCGTATGTGCATCGATTATAGACAGTTCAACTAAGTAACCATCAAGAACAAGTATCCTCTCGAGAGAATAGATGACTTATTTGATCAACTTCAAGGGGCAAGTTATTTCTCTAAAATTGATCTCCGGTCCGATTATCACTAATTGAGGGTGAAAGAGGAAGATATTCTGAAAACGTCTTTAAGAACTCGATATGGTCATTATGAGTTCTTGGTTATGTCCTTTGGTTTGACAAATGTTGTGGCGGCATTTATGGACTTGATGAATAGGGTATTTAGACAATACCTTGATATGTTCATTATTTTGTTTATCGATGACATTTTGATCTATTCAAGAAGTGAGAATGAGCATATTGATCATTGAGGATTGTATTGCAAATTCTAAAGGACCAACAAATCTATGCAAGGTTTAGTAAATGGTAGTTTTGGTTAAGGTTCATAGCTTTTCTTGGTCATATTGTTTCTAGTAAAGGTATTGAGGTAGATCATATCAAGACGGGTGTGGTCAAGATTTGGCCTAGACCTCTATCACCGACAGATATTTGATGCTTCTTGTGTTTGGCCGGTTATTATAAATGATTTGTTGAGGGGTTCTCCTCCATTGCTTCTTCTTTGATCTCTTTAACTCAAAAGAAGGCCAAGCTTATATGGTCAGATGTTTGTGAGAAAAGTTTCCAATAGTTGAAAGATAGACTCACTTTCGCTCCGATTTTGACATTACCGGAAGGTACATATGGCTTTATGGTTTATTGTCACTCCTCTAGAGTGGGATTGAGATGTGTGCTTATGCAAAATGGTAAGGTGATTGACTGTGCTTCAAGGAAACTAAAGGTTCATGAGAAGAACTATCCTACCCATAATCATGAATTAGCGGCGGTAGTCTTTGCCTTAAAGATTTGAAGGCATTATTTGTATGGGGTCCATGTTGATGTCTTATGTGTTTACCCAAAAGGACTTGAATCTTTGCCAAAGAAGGTCGCTTGAATTGTTGAAGGACTATGATATGAGTGTTTTGTATAACCCCGGAAAGGCAAATGTAGTATCGGATGCCCTTAGTCAGTTATCCATGGGTAATGTTGCACATGTTGATGATAAGAGAAAAGAGTTGGTTCGAGATATTCATAGGTTTGCCCGATTGGGAGTTCAATTAGTGGATTCCACCAAGGGTGGTATTATGGTCCATAATGGTTCTGAACCATTTTTTGTGGCCACTGTTAAAGCAAAGCAATGTGTTGTTCCGGTCTTAGTTGAATTGAAAGAGGCTACCTTAGAAAGTCCGTTGATGCTTTCTCCCAAAGGGGAGATGGTGTTCTTAGGTGTCAATTTCGGTTATGTGTTCCGAATGTTGATGACTTGAGAGAAGACATTTATCTCATGCCCATAGTTCTCGGTATTCTATTCACCCAGGAGCCACCAAGATGTACTGTGATTTGTGGGAGATCTATTGGTGGAATGGGATGAAGAAGGATATTGCGACTTTGTGGCCAAGTGTTCAAATTGCCAACAAGTGAAGCTTGAGCATAAAAAATTGGGAGGTTTATCCCAAGACATTGGTAGTCCTACTTGGAAGTGGGAAGATGTGAATATGGACTTCATAGTAGGGTTTCCATGAACTCGGCGGCAATATGATGCGATTTGGGTTATAGTTGACCGAATGACGAAGTCGGCCCCTTTCATTCCCATCAAGTTTTCATACACAGCGGAAGACTATGCTAAGTTGTATTTTAGAGAGATGGTGAGATTTCATGAAGTGCCCTTGTCCATTATCTCCGATAGAGGTACGTAGTTTACTTCTTCGTTTTGGAAGTCCTTACAAAAGGGTGTTGGCACTAAAGTTAAGCTTCCTACAACTTTTCACCCCCAAATCGAAGGGCGAGCGGAAAGAACAATCCAAACTTTGGAAGATATTTTAAGGGCTTTTTTGATGGACTTCAAGGGAAATTGGGATGACCATTTGCCTTTGATTGAGTTTTCCTATATTAATAGTTACCATTCTAGTATTGGTATGGCTCTATTTGAGACCCTTTATGGTAGGAGGTGTTGATCTCCTATAGGTTGGTTTGAGGTGGGTAAGGTTTCTTTTATAGGACCCAAGTTAGTTCATTAGGATATTGAAAAAGTTTAACTCATTAGATAAAGGTTGAGAACGACCCAAAGTCGACAAAAGTCTTATGTGAATGTTAGAAGGAGAGACCTTTAATTTGATGTGCTCGATTGGGATTACTTGAAAATGTATGATCAGATTTGGGAAGAAAGGGAAACTTAGTCCCCATTTTGTAAGCCCATATCAAATTTTCAGGCATGTTGGTAAGGTTGCATATGAGATTGATTTGCCAAATAAGTTGGCATCGATGCATCCAGTTTTCCATGTCTGTATGTTGAAAAAGTGTGTTAGAGATTCGACATCCATAGTTACCCTAGAAGGGTTGGAAGTGAAAGAGAGCCTTTCTTTTGAAGAAGTTTCGATTGAGATTCTAGACCGGCAAGTTAAGAAATTGAGGAACAAAGAGGTTTCCTCCGTAAAAGTGTTGTGGAGAAACCATCTATTTGAAGGTGCTACTTGGGAGGACGATGCCAATATGATGTCCCGATATCCTCATCTTTTTCCTCCTATTCTAGCTTGAGGTAATGAGTTCCTCTTGATTTACTTTGGTTTGAAGTCAAGTGTGTTTTATGTGTTCCCATTATTTCATAGATTTTCCAAGTTCCTGAAGAGGCTTATGTTTTAAAGGAAATGGCTTTTATGTTATATTTTCCTCATGTTTTTGAGTTTTGAGTATGAATTGCTTATAGACTTCCTCAAATGAATCATTGAACATGTTTTAGTTGGATTGGAGATTCCCCTCCCCCCTCCCCCCTTGAATTTGTACTTTTTGAAATTGAATTGCATGTAGGCTCCATGAGATTGTCTTGAGCGTTGCTTTGTGTTTGGAGAAGGTAGTTTCTCTTTAAGTGTAGGAAATCTGAAAATGTCATGGATATTGGGTTGTTAGATGTAATTCCTACTCCATTGGGGTTCATTGAGTATGTTGAGATTGGAGTTGATGTTTCCTCCCTTGTGGTGTGCATAAAGATGAGTTGCATGCATGATAGGCTGCTAGTCTTGAGTCTTTTCGTTTAGAAATGTGCTTAGAATCTCATTTGAGGACGAATGATCCCAAGAGGGAGATATTGTAACACCTCGGATTGGATATGAGGCAAAAAAGCAGCTTTAGGAAAACTGCAGATCTGACCCACAAGGGTCAACCACGCCACGTGGTTGGACCCACACTCCATGGGTGTGTGTCCTATATAGGGAACCTTGAGACCTGTCAAGGACAGTGACCCACGCTAGGACCCACGATCCGTTGATGGGTAGACGGTCCGTGGCTTGGGGTCCGTAGTACATGACCCCAATTTTTAGGTCTTTCATCCTCGAACCACGGTTGACCAGGACGGACCATAGGTCCATCCATGGTCTGTCGGTCATGGTCTTGTGGATCAGGCCTGGAAGTTATTTTTAGGGTCTAAAGGGTCTTTTCCGATTTAAATTAAATCAATGTGGTGTCATTTTGCCTAGACATAGACCACCTATATAAGTACTTTTAACCCCCGAAATCCCCCAATTAAGTCATTCTCTCAATTCCCAAAAGAAAACCAAACTCCTCTCAAATATTCTCTCCGTAGAAGGAAGAAGAGGGAGCTAGGTCAAGTTCAAGTCTCCAATTTTCAAGCTTTTGCGGGCATCTTTGCTAAGGTATGATGACTTTTAATCCTTGGGATCCTTCCTCCCATGGAGTGCCCACAATTTGATGAAAATTTCCCTAATTTTTGTTAAGGTTTCTTCCATTGTTTTAGGTTATGATAAATGTTGATCTAATTAAGTGGTTATGATTATTTATGATTGAATTGATAGAATTGCATGTATTTAGGATGAAATTACATGTACCCATGCCAATCCTATGATTTTAGGGTTGAATTGATATAGTGGATTTGATGCCATGTGAGGGAAACTCTATGGGTTAGATATCTCTGTATAGGATTGATGAATTAGGAATAGAATTGTTGTAGATTGAAGCATAGATGATGATCATCATATTTAGTGCATTGAGAGTAAAGACTAGCCTATGCATTGTTGATTGTAAATTCTATAATATGGAAGAGATACTTCCCTATAATGAATTAATATGCATGATTGAATGAATGAGAAACGTTTACTCACATGAATGATTCTAGGTTGAAAGGAATGCTCACCTAAAATGAATCTAGACTAAAATGTTTAATAAATGATGAGGCTAGAGGCGATTACCCTTGACCTCCATATGGAAGGATATGAGACGATTCCCCTATTAAGTAGACTTGAACAAGAGGTCAGTCCCCACATTCTTACTATGATGAATGGACATGGAGGCAAGTGCCCATGCTACTTATGAAATGATGTGGAGGCGAGTACCCGCATCATATTACGATGTAGTTGAGGCAAGTACCCGCAATCTAAAACTAAGTAAGGCAAGAGGTGAATACGCATTAGCCTTTATGAAGTCGGCATTGAGGTAAATACCCATATCTTTAAAAGTAAGTATGACTAATGTGATTATGTGATGAAGTTGACTTGTTTGGAGTGTTGCTAGATATGTCTTCCAAGATGTAAGCTCGACTAGAGGTGGATGACCTATTTCTTGGTTAAGCTTATGTGAGGTTACTTAAGGGAGTATTCCTATTTCATTATGATTCTTTATATGTATTGATTATGCTTATGCCTTATGCCTTATGCCTTATGATTGACTAATGTTTATGTTTTTTTGTTTATGCTACCCATCATATTTAGTACTTCATTTTACTAACGCATACTCTTCCCTACATTCTTATCAAATGTAAGGTCCGGCGTTCCCAATTCACAAACTTGTGGCTAGGTTCCTAGAGGATTGTGAAGTGAAGGTTTGGTGAATCCTCATTGTATTCGAGGGTTGGATCACCCTATCTCTTTTATGTCTTCTTATGTTTGAGACTATCGTATGGGCTGAGTCCCGAAATTTCTATTTTCTTATGTTTAGATGGTTTGAGACAATTTCATGATAGACTTCCTCTTGCTTTTAAAAAATATTTTGATTGTATTGAAAAGTTTCCAATTCCCGCTAATTTCTATTACTTTATGTTATGATATGCTATGTGGCTTGTATGAGGCCTCTCAGCGTCTTATACCCATTCTTATATCTATGGGCTACCCCTGGGTAGTGACAAACTTTGTAATCAGAGCACAATGTTTAGAATGGTTCTAGGATGTCTCAAACCACATCTAGTAGAGTCTTATTCATTAGTGTGAAGCGCACCACATTTATGAATGAGAGGCTATTAGATGTTTAGGAAATTTCACTACTTCACTTATCTAAGTTGTGTCATGGAGTTTATCTTTATAAGTCTTTCTCCTAACTCGTGACAGGTGGTTTTCAGGAAATGACTACTAGAAGCGATAATGCTACAAGGTTTGAGGAAGGCAATGTTGAGCTAGAGGTTCCTCCCCAAGCTCATCTTCTTGTTCCAATTGACCCATTTAATGAGAATGTGACCAATACGAAGTTTATATCAACGTTCCAAGTGTTCGCTCAAGCCGTAATGGCACAAGCCGATAGAGAGGTGGTAACCACAGTGAACCCAAATGCGGGTACGGCGGCGGCAAGAGAGAGGGATTTTACAAGAATGAACCGTCCCAAATTTTATGGCTCCAAACATGAGGAAGACCCTCAAGAGTTTACCGATGAGGTCTATAAGGTACTTGCTATCATAGGTGTGACTTTAGTAGAGAATGTAGAGCTAGCCACTTACCAACTCCAAGAGGTTGCTCAAATTTGGTTCAATCAGTGGAAAGAGACAATGTTGGTGCAAGCGGGTCCCACAGAATGGGAAAGGTTCAAAATTGCATTTCTTAATCAATTCTTCCCTCTTTAGATGAGAGAGGCCAAGGTACTTGAGTTCATTAACCTTAGGAAAGGAAATATAAGTGTAATGGAATACGATTTGAGATTCACTTAACTATCCAAGTATGCTCCTTCCATTGTGGCGGATTGTAGGGCCAAGATGAGTAAGTTTACGTCTGAGGTATCCGACTTGGTTGTCAAGGAGTGCCGCACTGATATGCTTGTCCATGACATGGACATTTCTCACCTTATGGTGCATGCCCAACAAATTGAGGAAGAAAATCTCAAGGACAGATCTACGAAGGTAAAAAGGGCTAGAGTGGATGATGGCAACTATTCTCATGCTAGGTCCGGTGGACGGGGTGGTTCTAGATTCTAGCAAAGGTTCTCTGGGCAAGGTTCTACAAATTCTCCTCTGAGGCCAAATAGTGAGAGGGTGTCTAACCCAAAACCGCAAGGAGATGGTAGTAGGCCTCTGATGCCTAGTTGTGCTAAATGTGGGAGAAATCATGAAGGGAAGTGTTTAGCGGGCTCTAATGCTTGTTTCAGGTGTGGAAAAATGTAGCATAAAATAAGGGATTGCCCTTCGGTTACTAAAAATGATGGACATACTCGTCATAGGGCTCAACCCTACCCTTCATCCGATTCAACTGGCTCGAGTGGAAATGCTCTTAAGCAAAACCGTTTCTATGCTCTCCAAACCAGATGTGATCAAGAGAGCTCCCCGGATGTGGTGACGGGTATGTTAATATTTTTTCATATAGATGTGTATGCTTTGCTTGATCCAGGGGACACTTGGACCTTTGTGACCCCTTGTATAGCTATGAGGTTTGATATGCTCCCCGAAGTATTGTTAGAACCTTTTTTTGTTTCTACCCCCGTTTTTTATTCTATGGTGGCTAAAAGAGTCTATAGGAGATGTCCCGTTTCCTTATTCCATAGAGTGACTCTAGTAGGTTTGGTGGAACTTTATATGATTGACTTTGATGTTATTTCTTGCATGGATTGGTTGAATTCGTGTTATGCCTCTATTGTTTGTAGGATGGTACGCTTAAACTACCCCTCCCTAAAGAAGTGTAAGTGATCATTTTCAAATAAAGAACCCAACTTGTAGGTTGGGGTCGATCCCACGAGGAATATGGTCTGGACTTAAACTTAATTCACTATTATATTCGTTTAGTCAAACTATTTCCGAAATAAGTAACTAAAAAGGGGGAAGGGAGGGGGGGGGGGGAGTTTGTAAGCAAGTAACAAATTGGTTATAATAAGTAACAAATAGACAATATTAAACTTAGTTGTTATCAATATGAGAGAGAAATTAGGGCATGTGTGTTCCCCACGAGCTTTTAATGTATTAATCCTTTCCTAGTGTTTTAAATGCAAAATTGGTAAGTTAGGTATCCATAAATGATTGGTCCTCCAAATAGGGAATTTCACTGCGCACGTTGGTCCAGCTACAAGTGTATATTTTAAAAACCCTTACATTTACCTCAGATTAGGCATTACATCAACGTATGGCTTAGTTTTCACCGTCACACCAATTAACATTAGATTGTTAGATAGCATCCACTAAATCTCTGTTATTAATTCCTTTTTTATTAACTACCTCCTTGGTCAGGAAAATAGCAACAAGGCGAGTTCTAACATGTGCACTCATTAAAAAAACTTCTAAGCGAATGAATTAACAATACATGCATAACCACTATTCAAGAATTACTTAATTATTATTCATACTTTCTTAATTGTTCATGGCTACCACAACCCTAGTTGTGGATTTAGCTACTCATGCTTGAAAGACCACAATTCATGTTTGAGTAAAAATAATTCATGAATTTACAAGATAAATTGCTGAAAAACTGAATCTTCAATTGAAAACCAAAGTTAAACTTGAATAAAACCAAATTCGGAAATCAAATTGCTAATGTTTGCAAGTTAATTCCCAAAAACACAAAGAACTAAGTGTTTCTAATAATTTCTAACCCCAAAGAAGAAGAAGAACAGAACCCTAAAAAGTATCTCCTATCATATGATCTCTCCCCAAAATAATTTTTTTGATGGACCATTTATAGATATAGAAAATTCTAAATAAAACAACTGAGTCCAAATTAAATTAGGAATCCAAAACCAAAAGGAATTGGATTTTTCTTTTTGGTGAAGCTGTCCGCGTTATCTAGAATTTACTGGTGCGCCTTCCATAATAAGAGTTGGTCCCTTAACTGCTGCCACGTGTACAACTAATTGGAGTTTTGATATGTGATCAGCCGCCTTTTCCTTAAATATATAAAAATATATTATTTTGTTCACTTTAATCCATTAAGCTGCCTGTTTGATTTTCTTCTTCAACCTTCAATCTGTAATTCGTTTTAGCTTCAAACCTCTTCATTTTTCCACTAATTAAATCCTACAAATAGAATAAACTATTTACCACAATCCATAAAATCCAAGCTCAAAAAGGATAAACATAAATAATAAACTTTGACTCGTCCTCGAGCAAACATACATTAAAGCTCATCTCAAAAATCTCAAATTAGGAATGTCATCACTTTGGTTGACACAAACAATTAGGCCATGTACAAATTTACAAAACGTCAAGTACAATTCCCGCTCATGATGCAACACATCAAAATAAGCAACAAACCTCTAACCTCCTAACCTCAAGGAAGTACTTTGAACTCATCAAATTTAAGCTTGCTCACCTACTCTGATCAAAGAAAGCTAATAAAATCACTTATCTATCATGAAACAAGTGCCCTCACAAGAAGAATTAGTCCACACACTCAATTCAAAAGATTGAATATAAATTAAGGACTTCTATCAAGAACAAATCTCATGCACAAATAAAATTCACATGTATGCACAAAGAACCATAGGGTTGCCCATTATGTACAACTCCACTAATTAAGCATGCTTGAATAGAATCAAAGAGTATTTTAACATGTCGTAATGTAGTCTAAGGGACGGGTAGGAAAACTATATAATAGTGACTTACATTTCCTTAAGCACTTTGCAATTTTAGACTTCATCACCCATTATTTTCTCTGTTTATTTTCATCCCTCTCTACATAAATTATTTCACAAGTAATGCTCAACATCTGAAGAATGCTTCAATCATTTTTTTCTCTAGTTTTCCTTCATATATCCACCCTCAACTTACATATTTTACATGCGTTAAGGTACACAATGTCCTTGGAAGGACCAGGGCCATCATCAAGGTAACTTCTGAAGTAGCCACCCTCAACTTAGGCTTTCAGCCAGAGTTAAAGTGCACAATCTCCAAGGAAGGACCAGGGCCAAGACATGGTTTTACAACTTTTCTAGGGAAACATGAGATGTGTGGATCTCAATTATGGGCCATCTTTTATTTTACCTCTTCTTTTTCTATTAGCTATAAACTAAGCATTCCACCATTTTCTACTTCTACCATTGTTCTCATTTTTCTTGTTACATAGTGCATTAAGGATTTCTTTTTGGATCAAATAGAATTATGGTATCAATAAAAAGGGAATCAGTTCGATCATGTGGTTTACCAGAAAAATATAGGCTAAAAGGCTCAATAGGGTTAACTAGTGATATAATAGCTGAAAAGGCTAAAATTTACAAGACAAATCAAAGAAAGCCTATTATCATCTCCTAAACAAAGAAACACTTTTTATTTCGATTCAATAACATGCAGGACAAGCTCTAGACTAAGATGCAAAATATGGAATAAACAAATTCTCACCACACATGACACAAGTAACATTCAAGATGGATCAATTCCACTTCTAAGAGAGACAAGATCATAACAAACTACAAAATTAAATAAGTTATATACAAAGTCACAACCAAGAGCTTAGGTATCAAGGAGTCTGCAATTTCCTTATCAATCAAGCATTCACAAGAAAGTATTACTAAAAAAATTAGGCCTAAATAGTAAGTATCACACCACTCAAAAGGGTCTTTTCTTTTTTCTCAAAATAAAACTAAAATAAAACTTATTCCTAAAAAAATAAAAAATACTCGGTTCAAAGGGACTATCCTCAGGAAAAGAACCAAAAATAAAAGCCAAGGAACCCATCCTTTAACAAAGACTCAATAAAACAGTAAAAACTAGGAATTCATTCCTCCACCCCACACTTAAAAAGATGCTATGTCCCCAAAGCATCAAATAAAATTTAAAACAAGGATTGGAAAAACTCATTGAGGCCTCTAGGCCTAGCTAGTAGCATGTTCTCTTTATTTTCATCAAGGGTCGAACAGACCCCACATTTAAGCTCAAACATGCTTTTTTTTTTTGGTACTCAGACCTCCCCTAATCTGCAAAAACAAGACAAAAAAAGTGACACTAATAAAAAATATAAAAATAAAATAAAATATTACGCTACACTACTAATTGGGTTGCCTCCGAATAAGCGCTTAATTTAACGTCGCGACACAACGAAGACATCTTAGTTACTCAGATTCCATCTCATTGACCCTCTCCGATTAGATTATTGTGTACTCCTTCATTAGCAATTTTCGTCAAAGTTTTTCTCAATTTAGGATCGTAGGGGGTCAAGAATTCGCCTCAACTCCGTGTACTGCCAAGCACTAGAGTTGAAACCTGTAGAAAACAAAACTAAAAGCAAAAATGTAAAATCGGGAAACACTTGACTAAAGTTCATTAACGTAGTTAAGCTTAATCTAAAAGCCTTATTCCCCGGCAGTGGCGCAAAAGTTTTATACGCTCAAATTACACCTCCCTAAAGAAGTATAAGCTGTCATTGTCAAATAAAGAACCCAACTTGTAGGTTGGGGTCGATCCCGCGAGGAATATAATCTAGACTTAAACTTAACTCACTATTATATCCGCTTAGTCAAACTATTTCTGAAACAAGTAAATAATGGGGGGGGGGGGGGCGGTTGTAAGCAAGTAAAAAATTGTTGATTATAAGTAACAAGTAGATAAGATTCAAGTTTGTTGCTATCAATATGAGAGAGATACTAGGGCATGTGTGTTCCCCACGAGATTTTAACGCAGTAATCCTAATAATAGTAATCATTTTCTACTGTTTTACATGCAATGTTGGTAGGTTAGGTATCCCTACATAATTGGTCCTCCAAATAGGGAAGTTCACTACGCACCTTGGTCCGGCTACGAGTGTATACTTTATTAACCCTTACCTTTACCTCAGATTAGACATCACATCAATGTATCTCTTAGTTTTTACCCACGCGCCAATTGAAATTAGACTATTAGATAGCATCCAATAAATCTATATTATTAATTCTTTTCTTATTTTGACTACCTCCTTGGTCTGGAAAGTAGCAACAAGGTGAGTTCTAACGCGTGCACTCATTAAAAAGACTTCTAAGAGAAAGAATTAACAATACATGCATAAACACTATTCAAGAATTACTTAATTATTATTCATACTTTGTTAATTGGTCATGGTTCCCACAACCGTGGTTGTGGATTTAGCTACTCATGCTTGAAATATCACAATTCATGTTTGAGTAAAAAGAATTCATGAACTTACAAGATAAATTGTTGAAAATCCGAATCTAACTTGAGGTAATGAGTTTCTCTTGATTTCCTTTTGTTGGAAGTCATGTGTGTTTTATGTGTTCCCATTATTTCTTAGATTTTGCATGTTCGTGAAGAGGTTTATTTTTTTAAAGGAAAAGGCTTTTATGTTGTATTTTCCCCATGTTGTTGAATATTGAGTATGGATTGCTTATAGGCTTCATGAAATAAATCATTGAACATGTTTTAGTTGGAGTGGAGATTCCCCCCTTGAATTTGTGCTTTTTGAGATTGAATTGCATATAGGTTCCATGAGATTGTGTTGAGCATTGCTTTGAGTTTGGAGAAGATAGTTCCTCCTTAAGTGTAAGAAATCTGAAAATGTCATGCATATTGGGTTGTTAGATGTAATTCCTACTTCTTGTGGTGTATTGAGTATGTTGAAATTGTAGTTGATGTTTCCTCCTTAGTGTTGTGCATGTTGATGAGTTGTATGCATGATAGGCTGCTAGTCTTGAGTCTTTTCGTTTAGAAACGTGCTTAGAATCTCATTTGAAGACGAATGATCCCAAGGGGGAGATAATGTGACACCCCAGATTGGAAACGAGGCAAAAAGTAGCTTTAGGAAAAACTACAGATATGACCCACGAGGTTCAACCACGCCACTTGGTTGGACACACGCTCAGTGGATGGGTGTGGTGGATACGGTACACTGAGAGCTGTCAAGGACAGTGACCCACACCAGGAGCCATGGCCTGTTGATGGGTCGACTTTCCATGGCTTGGGGTCCGTAGGATATGATTCCAATTGTTAAGTCTTTGATCCCTGAACCACGGTTGACCAAGACAGACCGTAGGTCCATCCACGGTCCATCGGTCATGGCCTCGTGGATCAGGCCTGTCATTTAATTTTAGGGTCTCAAGGGTCTTTTTCGGTTTTAATTAAATTAATATGTTGTCATTTTTCCTAAACCTAGACCACTTATATAAATATTTTTAACCCCCAAAATCCCCCATTTAAGTCATTACCTCAATTTCCAAAAGAAAACCAAACTCCTCTCAAATATTCTCTCTCTAGAAGGTAGAAGAAGAAGGAAGAAGAGGGAGCTAGGTCAAGTTCAAGTCTCCTTTTTTCAAGCTTTTGTGGGCAATTTGGCTAAGGTTTGATGGATTTTCATCCATTGGATCCCTCCTCCCATGGAGTCCCCTAGAATTCCACATTTTGATGAAAAATCTCCCCAATTTTAGTTATGGTTTCTTCCATTGTTGTGGGTTACGATAAATGTTGATCCAATTGAGTGGATTATAATTGTTTATGATTGAATTGATAGAATTGTAGGTATTTAGGATGAAATTATATTTGCCCATTCCTATCCTATGATATTAGGGTTGAATTGATATAGTGGGTTTGATGCCATGTGAAGGAAACTCTATGTGTTAGATATCTCCTTATAGGATTGATGAATTATGAATAGAATTGCTCTAGATTGAAGAATATATGATGAATATGATGTTAATTGCTTGAGAGCAAAGCATAGATAATGATCATGAGATGCAGTGCATTGACAGTAAAGCCTAGACTATGCATTGTTGACTGTAAATGCTATGATGTGGAAGAGATACTTCCTATAATGAATTGATAAGCATGATTGACTGAATGTGAAAGGGTTACTCACATGAATGGTTCTAGGTTGAAAGGATTGCTCACCTAAAGTGAATCTAGACTAAAATTCTTAATAAATGATGAGGCTAGAGGCGATTACCCTTGACCTCCATATGGAAGGATATGAGGTGATTCCCCTATTCATTAGACTTGAACAAGAGGTGAGTCCCCACGTTCTTACTATTATATAGGACATGGAGGCGAGTACCCATGCTCCTTATAAAATGATGTGGTGGCAAGTACCCACATCATATGATGATGTTGTGGAGGCAAATACCCGCAATATAAAACTAAGTAAGGAAAGAGGTAAATACCCATTAGCTTTTATGAACTAGGCATTGAGCGGAATACCCCTATCTTTAAAAGTAAGTATGACTAATGTGATTATGTGATGAAGTTGACTTGTTTGGAGTGTTGCTAGATATGCCTTCCATGATGTAACCTCGACTAGAGGTGGATGACCTATGTCTTGGTTAAGCTTAAGTGAGGTTACATAAGGGAGTATTCCTCTTGCATTATGATGCTTTATATGTATTGATTATGCTTCTGCCTTATGCCTTATGATTGACTAATGCTTATGTTATGTTGTTTATGCTCGCCATCATATTTAGTACTTGATTGTACTAACACATACTCTTGCCTACATTCTTATCAAATGTTGGGTCCAGCGTTCCTGATTCACACACATGTGGCTAGGTTCCTAAAGGATTGTGAAGTGAAGCTTTGGTGAGTCCTCATTGTATTCGATAATTGGATCACCCTATCTCTTCTATGTCTTTTTCTTATGTTTTAGACTATTGTATGGGCTGCGTCCCAAGATTACTCTTTTCTTATGTTTAGATGGTTTGAGACAATGTCATGATAGACTTTCTCTTGCTTTTATAAAAGACTTTGATTGTATTGAAAAGTTATAAATTCCTGCTCATTTCTATTACATTATGTTATTCTATGCTAGGTCGCTTTTATGAGGCCTCTCGGGGTCTAATAGAGGTAATTGGGATCACCATTTGCCATTGATGGAATTTGCCGATAATAATAGCTACCATTCAAGTATTGGTATGGCTCCCTTTGAGGTTCTTTATGGTAGGAGGTGTAGATCTCCTATAGGTTGGTTTGAGGTAGGTGTAGTTGCTTTGATCGGCCCTGAGCTAGTTTATGAAGCTATTGAGAAAGTTCGGTTTATTAGAGAAAGGTTGAAAACGGCCCAAAGTCAGCAAAAGTCTTATGCCGATGTTAGGAGGAGGGATCTTGAATTTGAGGTTCATGATTGGGTTTATTTTAAAATCTCACCCATAGAGGGTGTTATGAGGTTTGGGAAGAAAGGGAGACTTAGTCCCCATTTTGTAGGCCCACATGAGATTTTGAGGCATGTTGGGATCGGTGGATCCGATTTTCCATGTCTCTATGTTAAAGATATGTGCTTTGGATCCTACATCTATAGTTCCCTTAAAGGATTTGTGGATTAAAGAGAATCTTGCTTAGTAATAGGTACCAGTTGAAATCTTAGACCGTCAAGTCAAAAGGTTGAGAAACAAGGAAGTTGCCTCCGTGAAGGTGTTGTGGAGGAATAACTTAGTTGAGGGAGCTACTTGGGAGGCCGAGGCCGAGGCCAATATGAAGTCCCAATATCCTCATCATTTTCCTTCTACTCTTCTTCTAACTTGTCGTAATGAGATCCGCTTGAGTTTTTTTGTTTTAGGATTCATGTGTATTATATGTGTTGTCCATGATTTCCCTTATATTATGCATGTTCATGAAAGCTTATATTTAGAAACAAAATGAATTTTTATGATTGTGGTTCCTTATGTTGTTGTGCATTGAATATGATTTGCCTATTTACTTCATGAGATGAATGGATAAGCCTGCTTTTGATATGATTTTAAGAGTAAATTACGTATAGACTCCTTGAGATTTTTGTTGAGCATAATTTAAAGCTTGGAGAAGGTAGTTCCTCCTAAGAACATGTGAAATGTTGAAATTTCATGCATGATGGGTTGTTAGATGTAGTTTCTACTTCCTTGTGTTGCATTTGAGTATGTTGAGTTTGGAGTTGATGTTTCCTCCTTATTTTTGTGCATTGCATGAATAATGGGCTGGTAGAATTTGTTCACCCCTCTTGTGATGTTTAGAGAGCGTTTTAACTTGGAGTCGATAGTTCCTCCTAGGTTGTATGCATTGCATTGATTAGGTTGGGTTGTTAGTTTATCTCCCGTCTTTTTAATTATTAAGCCTTACTTAACTCATGACTCATGGAGGGATGTCCTTGACAACCAATCCATTTTTCAAGTGATTCTATCACTTTATGCATTCAAACATTCATAAGGTAGATTAGGTGGGTAAAGTCCTTCCACAACAATGATATCTACTACTCTACCATTCTCATATAGGCTTCACTCTCAAAGCCATTACATTCATAATTCCACACCTTAGCTTTACTCTCAAAGCCCTAGGAATCAACATACAACACAACAAGAGAGAGAATTTCTTGAACGAAATTAGGTCTCTTTTTGGTGAATTGAAATAATGATTTGGAATCACATAATTAAGGGTCTAATACTTTTATATAGGTGGTCTAAACACTAATAAAATGACACCACTAATAACTAATTAATTCTAGAAAGTTCCCTTAACCTCCAACTTAACCAACTTTAAGACCAAGACTGCCTCACCCACGGACCAAGCCTACGGGTTGTGGATGGACCCACGGGGCATGCTGGTCATCCGTGGGTGGTGGTATGGGAGTAAACTTTTGGGGTCTTGACCCACGACCCCTCACCCACGGGGCGTGGTTCCATCTACTAGTCGTGGTCCCCTTTCGTGGGTGGACTGTTCTGGGCAGGTTCTAGGGTACTTTTAGGGTCCTCCTCAAAGACTCTTGGTTGGTCCTAGGGGAGTTGTACCTTGACTTTTTAATCCCTAACCCTTTATTCTGTGTACGAAAAGTCAAATCTACGATTCTAACCCTCATGTAATGCTCTAGGACTCTCACGTAAAGCTTTAGTTTTGCCTACTAGTTTCTGAGTGTTACAATATCTCCCCCTTGGGAACATTCGTCCTCGAATGACGATTCTAACCACCATTTGAAGGAAACGACTCTAGACTAGCAGCCCATAATGCATGCAAGATATCTAAATGCACAATAAAAGGAGAAAACTTCAAACCCAAACTAAACATACTCAATGCAACTGAAGGAAGTAGGAGCTACATCTAACAACACAAAATGCATGAAATTCTACATCTACTAATATTCAAAGAGGAACTACCATCTCCAAGCTAAAACATGCTTTAACATACACTCATGAAGCTCATATGCAAGATATTTTCAAAAAGCACTACTATAGCATGTTCAACAAGTCATCTCATAGAGCCTATATGTAAACTACACTCATAGCATACATCCAAGGAGTAGTCTCACGAAGTCAAATATGCAACTCATTCTAAATGCACAACAACATGAGGAGAATTAATCATGCAACTCATTTTCTTTCTAAAAACACATTTTCATGAACATGCATTACTTACGGAAATCATGGAAACATCTATATCACACATGACTTCACATAAAGGACACATAATGAGGAACTCATCATCTCAATGCTAAAGGAGGAACACAAGGAACAAGGATGAGGATATTGGGACTTCTTATTGGCCCTTGGCCTCTCAAGTAGCACCCTTGCCTAAAACCCTCACTCAAAGACTACTCCTTAACACTTGAATGAAAGCAACTTCCTTACTCTTCTATTTCTTATTGCCGGTCTAATATCCCTACTAGTATTTCTAAATTAGAGAGGTTCTCATTAGCAACTCTAGCTCACAAGCAACTTTACCAACACCACTCAAGATCTCACATGAGCCTACAAAATCGAGACTAAACTTCCCAAAACTTACTACACCTCTCAAGGTGAAAATTTCCATGTTAACCCAAATCATGAACATCAAGAACACTCAACTACCTTTTTATCTAAGAACATCATTTCCCCCTTGGGAGTAAGCCTATACAGACTCTTTTAAACCTCATTTCTTTAAACTCTAAGGTCAGAGCAAGTTGTCACTAAACTTTCACATCTATCACACAAGATGAATCTAAACCATAGTGAGCTATACTACTATCCTTTATAGGAATCTACTAACTGAACATCCCAAGGTACCTTCTAAACACCTTATTCCTCTAATCTATCCACATACCCAAAAGCTCGTCATGGCTAAGTAGGGTTCTACCATCAAATACACATAAGCATAATGCAACCCATTTATACCAAAGGATGTCATGTAAATCTAGCATATAAATTCCTATCTAGTCACATAGCCATAATTGGCATCACAACCAACATTTTCTCCCACGCTCCTTGTAGCATGAGCCCTTCGAGTAGTAATATCCTAAAGACCATCTGATAATGAATAAGAGAGAAATCTAATAGAGTTAAACTCTATGTCACGACTTAGAGAATGAAGAAGTGATGTTTCATAAACGTCCAATAGCGTCCTATTCATAAATGTGGCGCGCTTCACATTTATGAATAAGACGCTACTAGCCGTGGTTTGAGACATCCTAGAACCATTCTAAACCATGTGCTTTGATTACCAAATTTGTCACGACCCAGAGGTACACCCTAGATGTAACATGGCACATAAAATCCCGAAGGACTCCATGTAATCCACTTAGCATATCATAACATTAGAAAATAGAAAAGTGCGGAAATTTTGTAACACCCCGGAAACTAGTAGACTTAACTAGAGCTTGTCGTATGTATTAGTGTCGTAAAATTTCATTCTCGAACTTAGAATGAATGGTTTGAGAGTTAAACGTCAAGGTACGACTCCCCAAGGACTAACCAAGGGTCCTTGAGGAGGACCCTAAAGCCTAACCTCCAAGCTGCCCAAAATAAGATGAACCACTGATGGGACCTACACATCCACGCCTCTTGGAAGAGGCTCGTGGATCAAGGGACAAATCTAGTAGCTATAGACCCCAACCCATGTCCCACCAGTACTGTCTGTGGGTCAGTCCACTCACCATAGGTGGTGGTCGTGGATAGGGACTTGTAGCTTGTCCAAGGTAGGCCAAGGTAAGGGGTAGTTTAGGTAATTCCTAATTAAGTGAGTTTAATCTGGGGTCATTTTATATTGTTTTAATACACATATTTAAGAGTTTACAAGTTAATAACCACCTCATACACCTCATAAATCCCCAGACCTAAATCCATAAACAACTTATCCCCCAAAATATTGTCTCTAGAACTCCAAGGAGTAAGAAGGAGACAGTCAAGCTAGGGTTTAAAGTATAGGCTTTTTCAACTCAATTCCGTGAGGAATCTTCATCAAGGTATGGTAGTCTCTGATCCATGGATATTTTTCATCCACGGAGTCCCTCCAAACTCAATTTCAAACTTGTAACTTTACCCAAAAAGCTAGGATTTTAGTCCAAGTCATAGATTCACTTCAAAAACAATTCTAATGGTTTAATTGCTCTATGTTATGATCAAATTGAAGATTTACTACTGTATTTATTGTGAATACCCTAATTTCTCAAATTGGATCTTAAAGTGTGGGTATTGATTGTTGATTGTTGAATGCTATAAAATTATGAATGTTATGAATTGATTACTTGAATCGTGTAATTATCCATGCCTAATGTAGTAATTCTAGGTATGTTGACTGAATGTTATCCATGGTCCTTGAAGGGAATATTATGTGAATTTTGTATGATCATGATGTTTATATATATGCTTTATGAATACTTTTAAAGTAATGTCATTATGACTATAGTGTAACGGTGGTGTTTGTAACACCCCGTATCCGAAAATAGAGATTTCAGATTTCTGGTGTTACAGGTGGCACTCATGGACACCATCCACGGACCGTAGGTGGACTCACGATCCGTCCTGCAGGTCCGTGGTTCGTGACAGAAAACTTCCCCAGAACTCAGTCAGAAAAGTTGGCTAAGTGTTGACCCACGGCCGGACTTATGGTCCGTAGGTCATGTCACGGACTGTAGTTCGTGTCCGTGGATCGATGCCCCAAAAGCCCAGCTTCAGTCCTGATCGACGGTTGACCAGCACAGACCGTCAATTGATCCACGGTCCATAGGTCTGACCGTAGATGAGGATCAACAGCTAGTTAGTTGAAAATTTTTGATGGATCAACTTTAGATGGTCATAACTTTTAGCAAAAAAGGAATTGTGTGTCCTATGACCTATGATATGATAGATAATTGAATTATATTTCCGACGCCACCGAGTTTGCTAAAATCTGACCTCCGAGTAAAAAGTTATGCTCGTTTTAGTGAAGGCCTGTCGAACAGGCTTGCCTTAAGGACACAATCTACAGACTGTAGATTGACCTACGGCCCGTAGGTCCAATCCGTAGGTCACTCCGACAGAAGTTAATTCAGGGGTATTTTGGTCTTTTCCTATTTCATTTAACCCCTAAGGTACGTCGTTTAGACCCTAAATCATGAGGTTTTAGTCAGTTTAAGCCTAGAAACATAACTAGAACTTACCTTAGTCAAAATCATTAATCAAAACTTAGAAAATTAGAATCAAGAAAGGAGAAAAAGGTTAAGAACCCTAGTTCAAGAATGCAGCAAGGTTCCATCAGTTCCAGCCCCAAAATTGAAAGATTTCTCCGTGGAATTCGTCACCAGGTACGTGGGATTTCACTAGTGGGTTCCTTTCACCCATTAGGTCCCTAGAATTCCGTCAGATTTTTGATTCCATGATTATGAACAGACCTAGGGTTTCTAGAATTTCAACAGATCATCATGAATTAGTTATTTAAATGTTCCAAATTAAATTATCATGTTATTACATCGTTTCTCGCATGAATTTTAGAACCCTAGCTATGTATTTCTTTAGTTATTGAATTACACATGCTAGGTCAGATATTTCAGTATTCAGTTATACATTCCTCAGTTTATGAATGCATCATTATCAGATTAATTATTGCCTTCTCAGTTTGCATGTTCAGTTCGAGCTATCCAGTATTTATAGAAATTCAGTCATAATCAGTTAACTACTTAATTCATTGGGAATAGCATAATACCGAGTTGGACTAGGGTTCATCGTACCCATATAGTCCCAGAACTACGAGCCACGTAGGTGTAAGTCCCATCTGTGGGCAACATCAGTTTAGTGATCACGCCAGCATACCTCTATACCTCTAGCAGGGTATATTGGGTCCTCTCGATGGGGCGTATACATCGGACTCCACATTCAGCTCATGTGGTTTTATGTCGGTAATTAGTAGCTCCCACAGTTCAGTCAGACTCTATTGCATTGACCATATTTCAGTACAGTCAGTATTCAGTCTCAGCATGTTATAAATTTGGTCATTGCA
>JAJOOR010019246.1:0-33801 GCA_036250505.1 Solanum acaule | reverse complement strand
GATTGAAAATTGGGAATTTTGGTCTTTGAATCACTTTTGAAAATCTTTGATAGAACTCCTTGAATGAGAGGTTATTCAAGAATCAAGAGTTACCATACGTTAATTATTGAAGACCCATGAAATTGAAGAAGAAATCAGTAGAAAACCCATCTTCTAGCTTGAGCTTCATCAAGGTCTTCAATGGAGTTTTTGAGAGAATCTACCTTTGAGAGGGAAGGGTCAATTTGAAGTATAGGGTCTAATTCTAGGTTTTGGGGTTTTAACCAGCTTAAAATACCCCAAAATAGGTAGAATAACCATTTATAATAATTCCCCAAAGTACCCAAACCACCCCTCACTTAGTTGGACCTTTTAAACAAGTCAAACTTGAGTTTTATTTTCGCAGATTTCGTCTAGAAACAAGTCCGCGACGCGGAGGTGTCCCATGGAGTTTCTGGAGATTAAATTCTGAGACAGTAGAGTCCGCGGTGTCTCCGCGACGCGGAGCCACCTTTTGGCCATTGGTGGAGCAGGTCCGCGACGTGGAGCCACTCCCCCCATGGATAACTTCAAGCTGCCTTGGCATCTTGTTTGGCCAAGGGTTGGGGTCCTCCTCGGGAACCCTTAAGGTGGTCCCGGGAAGTCGTACCCGAACGTTTTGACCCTAAAACATTTATTAAGGAACTAGGGTCACCTCCATTGATTTTAGACTCCAAACAACACATAAAAACATGAACAACATACTATAACACAACAACACGTAAAAGAGTAGTTTCCGAACGTCTTGGTCGTCCCTTGACGTTTGATTTCCAAACTCTTTAAAACTAACTAAAAAGGTTATTCTTCATTTTGAGGGTTGTTACAAAAGGTTTCCATCAACTCCTAAACCCTCTAAAGGAAGGATGGATACCAGATCACCAATGCACTTCTTGAGCATGAAGACATGAAACATCAGGTGAATCAGAGCCAACTCACTTGGTAATTCCAATTCATAAGCAACTTTCCCAACACGTTTCAAGATTTGGTATGGGCCCACATACCGGGGACTAAGCTTCCCTTTCTTACCAAACCTCATCACACCTTTCATAGGTGAGATTTTTAAGTAAACCCAATCACCAACTTCAAATTCAAGATCCCTCCTTCTAACATCGGCATATGATTTTTGCCGACTTTGGGCCGTCTTCAGCCTCTCTCTTATTAGTCGAACCTTCTCAATGGACTGATAGATTAGTTCGGGACCAATTAGAGCAAACTCGCCTACTTCAAACCACTCAACCAGAGATCTACACCTCCTATCATAAAGTGCTTTAAATGGAGCCATGTCAATACTTGAGTGGTAACTATTGGTGTAGGCAAATTCTATCAATGGTAGATGGTCATCCCAATTACCCTTGAAGTTAATCACACACGCCCTCAACATGTCCTCTAAGGTTTGAATGGTCCGCTCCGCTTAACCATCCGTTTGAGGGTGGAAAGCGGTACTAAGTTTAACATTAGTACCAAGCCCTTGTTGGAACGCCTTACAAAAATGTGAAGTAAATTGAGTACCCTGGTCCGATATGATAGATAGAGGAACCCCATGCGACTTCACTATCTCCGTGATGTACAATTTTGCATAGGCTTCTGTCGAATATGAAACCTTGACAGGAATGAAGTGGGCAGATTTAGTCATCCTATCTACAATGCCCCAAATAGAATAATGTTGCCTTTGAGTACGAGGCAAACCCACCACAAAATCCATATTCACCTCCCCCCAATTCTAAGTAGGAATATTTATATCTTGGAGCAACCCTCTTGGTCTCAAGTGTTCTGCCTTAACTTGTTGACAATTCGGACACTTGGCTACGAAACCCGCTATATCCTTCTTCATTCCATTCCACCAATAGACTTCCTGTAGGTCACGATACATCTTGGTGGCTCCCAAATGAAAAAAATACCGCGAGCTATGAGCCTCTTCTAAAATTTTCTCTCTCAAGCCATCAACATCCGAAACGCATAATCTACCTTGGTACCTAAGCACCCCATCTTCCCCTTGGGAGAAAGCCTCAATGGACTTGTTGAGAAATGATTCTTTCAATTCCATCAAAATAGGTCAAGATGTTGTTTAGACTTCACATCAACTACAAGGGATGATTCGGAACTACGATGGACCATGAATCCACCTTTGGTGGAATCCATTAGTTGGACACCTAACCGGGCCAACCTATGCACATCACGAACCAATTCCTTCTTCTCATCTTCTACATGAGCCACACTACCCATGGACAATCTACTTAAGGCATCCGCAACTACATTAGCTTTGCCGGGGTGGTAAAGGACACTTATGTCATAATCCTTCAAAAGCTCTAACCATTTTCTTTGTCGGAGATTCAAGTCTTTTTGGCTAAACACATATTGAAGACTCTTGTGGTCGGTAAACACATCTACATCCACTTCATATAGATAGTGGCTCCATATTTTCAAAGCAAACACCACTGCCACTAGTTCGAGATCATGAGTTGGATAATTCTTTTCATGTACCTTGAGTTGCCTTGAAGCATAGGCAATCACCTTACCCCGTTGCATGAGGACACATCCCAAACCTACTCGAGAAGCGTCACAATATACCACAAACCCATTGGTACCCCCCGGTAAAGTCAACACCGGAGCGGATGTAGGTCTATTCTTCAATTATTGGAAGCTTTTCTCACAAGCCTCCGACCATGCAAACTTTGCTTTATTTTGAGTTAAGGCCGTTAATGGAGAAGCAATAGAGGATAAACTCTCAACAAACCTCCTATAGTAACCAGCCAAACCCAAAAAGCTTCTAATATGGGTAGGAGATAGAGGTCTAGGACAACTCTTGACCGCATCCGTCTTCTTAAGATCAACCTCTATACACATGCCCGACATAATATGACCAAGGAAAGCAACCGACCTTAGCGAAAACTCATACTTGCTGAACTTAGCATATAAATAGTGGTCTTTAAGGACTTGCAATACTATCCTCAAATGCTTCATATGATCACCCTCACTTCTTGAATAGATCAAAATATCATCAATAAAAATGATCACAAATGAATCAAGATATTGCTTAAACACCCTATTCATAAGGTCCATGAAAGCTGTCGGGGTGTTGGTCAAACCAAAAGACATTACTAGAAACTCATAGTGACCATATCTTGTTCAGAAGGCCGTTTAAGGAATGTCAACCTCTCTCACCCTAAGTTGGTGGTAGCCCGACCTTAGGTCAATCTTCGAAAAGTAACTCGCCCCTTGGAGTTGGTCAAACAAATCGTCAATTCTAGGGAGAGGGTACTTATTCTTTATAATGACCTTGTTTAATTGGTGGTAATCGATACACATCCTAAGAGACCCATCCTTTTTCTTCACAAATAATACCGGAGCACCCCATAGAGATATGCTAGGTTGAATAAAACCCTTGTCTAGTAAATCCTTGAGTTGCTCCTTCAACTCCTTTAATTCGGCCGGAGCCATCCGATAAGGGGGAATTGATATGGGTTGAGTATCCAGAAAAATATCAATGCCGAAGTCTATTTCCTGTTCGGGAGGAATTCCAGGCAAATCATCGGGAAAGATTTCCAAAAATTCCCTTACTACGGGGACCGACTCTAAAGGAGGAGTCTCGGAGTCAATGTCCTTAACTCTTACAATATGATAGATACAACCCATAGAAATTATTTACAAGCTTTTAGACATAAAATGAATCGACCTCTAGGAATTGAATTTCCCCCCTTCCATTCCAAAATGGGCTCATTAGGAAAACGAAACTTTACTACCCGAGTTCTACAATCAATGGAAGCAAAAGAAGCATGAAACCAATCCATCCCCAATATTACATCAAAATCAAGCATGTCTACTTCAATCAAATATACCAAAGTGACTCTATGAGACAAAGAGATAGGACAACTCCTATAAAATCTCTTAGCTACAACCGAATCACCTACCGGGGTAGACATGGAAAAATGTTCTTTTAACTCTTCGGAAGGTACTTCAAATTTCATAGCCACAAAAGGAGTAACAAAAGATAAAGTGGCACCGGGGTCTAATAATGCATAAACATCAATTGAAAATACTTGTAACGTACCGGTAACAACATCTGGGGATCTCTCTTGATCACTTCGGGATTGGAGAGCATAAAAACGATTCTTTTTGGGAGCATTGGCATTAGAACCACTTGGTGTAGCTTAGTTACCCTCTTTTCCCTTGGCCACACGAGTTGGACAATCTTTCAATTGATGTCCACTTTTGCCACATCCATAGCACACACCCATACTGGCAAGACACTTCCCCTCATGCTTTTTACCACATTTGGCACATGTAGGCCTCTCCATGGAAGATCCACCTTTATTGCCTCCTTGAGGCTTAGGGTTAGACACCCTATCTTTGTTGGGTCTTGGAGCATTGGAGAAGCCTTGGTTGGAAAGCCTTTTCTTGAACCTTGGTCCACTTTGACCCTCAAACTTACCTTTAGAAAAATTACCATCATCGGACCTTACCCTCTTTACCTCTCTATTCTTCTTCCTAAGCCTTGATTCCTCAACTTGTTGAGCATAAACCATTAGACGTGAAATGTCCATATTGTCATGAAGCATAGCCGCACAACATTCTTCCTCAATTGAATCAGACACACCCGTCATGAATCGGCTCATCTCATCTCTAGGATTAGACACCAAAGATGGGACATATTTGGACAACTTTGTAAATTTCAAGAAGTGTTCTTGGACACTCATACCTCCTTGTCGAAGGTTGATAAATTCCTCCACCTTTGCTTCCCTCTTTCCCGCGGAAAGAACCTATCAATAAATGCCTTCTTGAACACTTCCCAAGCTATGGGACCCGCTCTTGTAGCCCTATTATCCTTCCATTGAGTAAACCATACTTGGGCCACATCTTTCAATTGATACCCGACTAATTCGGCTTTCTCAATAGAGGTCACCCCCATAGCATCCACTATCTGGTAGACCTCTTCCAAAACTCTTGTGGGTCTTCATTCACTTTAGAACCAAAGAACGTAGGAGGGTTCATTCAAGTAAAGTCTCTCAACCTTGAAGCCATGGTGCTCATATTTGGATTCACTCGAGGCCCAACTTCCCTATTTGCTTGAGCCATTATAGCTTGGGCTTAAGCGGTGATGGCTTGAGTTTGAACCGTCATAAGTTAATTCAATGTTTGGAAAGCTGCCCTTATTGTTACATTAGTCATGACCCTTTCATCAGTAGGAGCTTGAGGATCTTGAGGAGCTTGGGGAGGAACTCCTTCATTGACGTTCTCCTCTTGCATCCTCCTTGCATTCCCTCTTCCTGTATTCATTGCCTATAATCACAAGAGAAGGGTTAGGAGAAAGGACTTCGTAGAGTTAGGACTCCAAAGCATGACTAAAGAGTAATGAAAGAAGTGAAAGTTCGTAAACATCTTATAGCCCCTCATTCATAAGTGTGGCGCGCTTCACACTCATGAACAAGACTCTACTAGATGTGGTTCATAAGACATCAACCTATATATCATTCCCAAAACCTTATGCTCTGATACCAAGTTTGTCACGACCCAAGGCTAGCGCCTAGACATAACACAATGTACTTGACCCCGAAAGGGTCTCATACAAGCCTCTAGCATCATCATTACATCAGACATAGAAATAATGCGGAAAAAATTAAAACTTTACAATCGAAGTCCCACTTTACTTTTTCATAAAAGAAAGTAACAGGAAATCTAGACTTTGTTTCATTTACCATCTAAATCATAGGAACACAAAGTTTTGGGACTTAGCCTTTACATCAATAAACGTCTCAATATACGAGATACACAAGAAACTAAGAAATAGGAAATCCCGTCCTCGAAATTGAGGACTCACCACAACTTGGAGATAAGCAATCCAAGTTTTCTTCAAAGGAGAGTGAAAGTCACCTAGCTGGAACCTACACTCACTAAGATGTAGAAGGAAGAAGGGGTTAGAACGTAATATGTACTAAGTATGCAAATATGCATAAAATCCTTTAAATATGATAAAAATGACATTTTAGTGAAAAGTGTGAATTTATCAAATTTGGAAACCAACATGCATTTTTCAATGTCGAAGACAAGCCATAATCACAACCTAGTAATTTCAACACCTTAGCAACCCCTAAGGAACACTTGTGCAATGTATGGTTGGCATCCCATAATACCAACCATACTAAGTACTCCCTTGAAGCTACCTTAGTCATACAAATCAACTTTAGACCTCATCTTAAACAATAGACATCAATAAAGGAATAGTCATGTACATTACTCGGACATAAGGAAGGCCATCTATAACACAATCCATTCATTGTACATGCATATATTCATATCTCATCATATCACAAAGAACCATCCCATAACATCCTACTAAGTCTACTTGTGCAATGTAAGAGTGAAGTCCCATACCCCCACTCCTACTAAGTCAACTCATTAAGAAGTCATAGTGTAGTTCATGTCTTATTCATTATCTTATCTTTAGGGAAGAATATCCATAAACGACATAGACCATGTGAGCTACATGGAATCCGGTGTCGTGTAACCCCACACCGAAAGAACGTGTCCTACTTGCCTAATGTAGAACTAACATGTTTAACCTTAAGGTGGATCCACTAGCTAAAGTCCTATGTTGGCACATAGTTATTGCATTGGCGGAGGGGATTCCATCTCATGAGTTCACTTTAGATTACCCAACCTATTGCATTGGCCGAAGGGCCTTTACCTCATTGTCCATATCCACTCGGTTCTAAGCATTATCTCCCAAATTATACATAATTAGTCATTGGATTTTATTTACATGTATGAAGAAGTACTCTACTCTTCATTCAATACAACTCATAAAATAGCTCATAGATTCATTTAGGTGAGAACTAACTTTCATCCTTAGAATCATCATTAACATGTAAGTAAATCTTTCACATTATTGTTCATAGTGTTTTCATGAGAATTATCCTTTCAATCAACACAACAACATCAGCATCATCCTAGACAAATCATACATTAGCATGCGTAAAGGAAAGGGGAGAATGAACTTTCAACAATAACTCAATTTACACAGTAGTCATAGGTTCTTTACCTTTCAAGTGGATTATAAGTTCACATACATCCTTCATCAATCATGAGCAATCCTTCACAATTTACCCCCTTCAAGGGTCATGAACAAAGTCTCACAATCACACTTAGAATTACTACTTTAAGCATGAATAAAACAAGATTCAATAACTAGATTAACATAGATGCAATTCATAGTAATCATCTTGCATCAATACACCCATTACAATTCATGAAATTGGGGTCATGGGGTAGTTCATGGGTTGAAGGGGAATTTTACAATGAAAATCACCATTAAACATCCAATCATCCATAATATAAAGCAAGTAACATAATAAAATCATTTTTAGGAAGAACCCATGGTTGGAATGAAAACCCTAGTTTTTGAACAAGTTACCAATTTTGAAATCAAGAGTTGAAGGGCTTCACGGAGAAAAGTGTTCCATGAATAAAGGTTCCCATACCTTAATTGAAGCTTTGCCCACGAATTGGAGTTGAGAAGATGGATTCTTGAGCCCTAATCTTCATGTTCTTGGTGTTCTTCAATGGTGAAACTACTAGAGAGAGAAATACTGAGAGAAAAATAATGTTCTTGGGTTTCTTCTTTTATTAATTGGGAGTAACTAAAAAAGGAAGAATTTTGACTTTAAAAAGTATATATATTCGTTAGGAAAAGAGTGGGAAAGTGTTGGTTCAAGTTTTTGAGAGATTACTAAAAGGCCCTTACTTAAACTTCAAAAACTTACCGTCCCCACGCTGGTGCTCTCCCTTTGGCACCCTTGGATCACCGAGGGCACTAGGCGACTCGCCAACCCCATTGGTGACCCATGACCTCTCTCACCCAATTTTCCAGAACCTAGGACAAGTGAGAGCTGTCCACTAAGTGAGGAGAGCCCATTTGACTCATCACCAAGGCGCATGGGCGATGCTAATGCCCATCGCCGAATGGACTAAAGGTAGGTATGGTTTTCCTTCATTTTTCTTAGGTAGTTTTAGGTCCTTGACTTCATCCTAGATGCTTACCTCTTCCCTTTTGATCCTAGTTTAGTTCTAAACATCTCCGGAAAGTTACTCAAAACCTCACGCTTAGGCTCTAGGTTAACCTACCATTTTCTAGGGTGTTACATTCTTCAATTTCGAACGATTTGAAATAATTAATTTTATAAAATTCAAAATATTTTTCAAATTATTTTAAAGTAATTTAGGCCTTTTGTATAATTTTTAAATATTATATATGTTGTATATAATTTAGTATATAGCTAGTATATTTGATAAATATTCAAAAAATGTCTCAAAAAGGCTTTTTTTAATTAAATATTTAGTTAATTAGTAGTTCATATTGTTGATTAATTAGTTTATAATTAAGTTAATTATTTTATTTCATTAAAATTAAGAAGCTCATTAGTTAATTATATCAATTTGTCTCATTTAAGTTTTAGCTGAATTTGCTAATTAAATTCAATTTGGTTAAATTCTTCAATTTAATTGATTATGATTGCAATTCATATGGCTATTTTCTTAATTGCAATTTTATCCCGTCCCCTATATTTTCCTTTCAACCCACCTTTATGATCAATTTTGGGCCTTTTCTTCCCTACAATCAGCAACCCAACCAATCGACCCGATTCCTCACAAAGAGACTTAGCCAAATACATTTATCAGCAGCAATCCAAACCCATTTCTGTTAAGCAAGATTGGGAATCAAATTGGTACATTATTGTCCTTGAAAGAGGAATTCCGAATATTGAATTCAAAAATCTCAATTCTTATCCAATTCTGTCCTCAATTCCCCCCAATTTGAACCCTCTATATATAGCATTTTTTTCTCCCTTCTTTGTTGAGGGGAACATTAAATTATATTTAGAGAGAGTATATCTTACAAAGATTGGGGAAAAAATAGAAAAGAACACACAAAGTGATATACGAAATACTTAGGGAATATACTCTAAACAAATAAGAGCTTAGTGTTCAATTTTGGATTTGATTTCTCATTCACTTCTTAGAATTCATCAAAGCTCATTTTTGGTCTAGGAAAGCTCTCTTCTCACTCGTCTTGGTTAGCTTCTCCGAAAAAGGTATACAATTTCCCCTTTCTTTAAATCTTCCTTTCTCGTGTCAACTTTGCTGGTTTTGTTTAGTCGACTGTTTGTTTCTAGTCATAAAAAATAATAAATTCTTCATTTTTTCAATCTTATATTTATGAATGTGACTGGAACATGTATGTGTGGATGTTGAAAGTTTATTTCAAAACTGATTTCGTAACCTAAAAATTGTTACTATTCTGTCTTTCTAGCTGCATCTTGTTTAGTTTCAAACTGTTCCACTTGCCTGGTCGCTATGAATCGGCATTGCTAATCAGTATTCAACATCGAGTTATCAAATTTTTATGATTAAATTAAATGTATGAATCAGAGCTTTAGGTTACATAGGCTCATATTAATGTTTGTGTTTTCCTTTCCATTACAACATGAGTAAACTCGGTTGGAATTGTTGTTTATTTAGTCATACTGATAGTAATCTGGTCTATTTGGTATATTAGTACGAAGTGAAAGGCCAAAAATTATTTTCCTCTTGTCTTCTTTGTTATTTATTTATAAAATATGCAAGTCTATAGCTACTGTGCTGCTCTGTACCATGTTTTTCTGTTTCTTATTTAAGTTTTGGGTTCCTCTGTTGCGTTTATTTCAGTCAATCTACATCCATTTGATTTCCTCGTCTTAAACTTGTCATTCTTGATGTCGTCATGTAAATTTTGTTGTTTTTTCTTAGTTATTTTTTATTTTAGATATGGTAACTGTTCCAGTAATCATCGTATTGCTAACTCTAGCCTAGTTTATGAAGTTTCTGGTATTTTTTAAACGAGTTTTATTGTCGGAATCATGAAATAGGTGTTTCTTGTTTCTCCTTTCATCGTGTAATGACTTCTTACCATATAATGAACCTATTCATTTATTTGATATACTAGATGAATAATCTTATTTGCTCTTGCTAATTTTAATTCTTCCAGTGATATTATAAGATAGAGGACAATTTCAATTGTTTGCTTTGTTTTCATTGATAACCATTTCTTTATCATTTATTTATCTTTGTCTAAATAATTATGCATAAATCGTCATTCCACTTGATCGATGCTAGTCCAATTGTCTATTTATTGCTATCATTTAGTTTTCTATTATGCCATGTGTGGCTAGCTTAGATTTAAATGAAATACTTTAAGTACTACATGTATTTCTTTGTCATCCTTGAATAACGTGTACTAGTGTGAATTAATAATATGCTTATCTTGCTTTATTTCCTTTTATGTGTTTTAGTTTAATTATACTAGCTTGAAAATATTGCCTTTATCTTGTTTTATTCTTTCTGTGCATGAACTGGTTCAAATTCGAGTCCACTGGACTCCTTCACCATTTGCATCTCAGGTTGGTAAAACCTAAATCTCTTTCCAAATCATCTCCTTTGGTGCCAAGTCCGAGTCAAAGGAATCAATGAACAGTTCCGGAAGATTAATGTAGGTGTTTGAGAGTCAAAAAGGAAAAAGTATGCATGTTGTATACAACAGAATACAAGATATACATGAAATACACAGTGATCTATAGAATTCTTATACACGGTATACATTAACGAAAATGGGTCAATACCCCAAGAGAAATTCCAGCATCTTAGTTTTGAGATAAATGGGCCAAAAATCCATTGATTTTGGCAGCCCTATTGCTAGTTTTAGGACAGGAAAATTGGGCTAAAAGCCCCCAAAATCAGAAATCAGTCCCAAGTACTGGTCCAAACGGACAGAAACCAGACTTGGGCCTAGTACTTCTCTCTTTTTATTGTATTTATTAATTTGTTTAATTATTACTTGCTTATTTAATAATAAATCTTAAAGTTTAACTTAATTCAAATTCCCCAAAGATGAGTCATTCTCGTTTCAGTATTCTTAAAACCTTTTTTTAGTAAGTAAATACTTGTCTCTTTTTATTTGATTTCTAAAATATTTGGAGCTTTCTCTACTTAGTCATATTTAAGAGAAAATGTATTCTTTTCAAAATTTAAACTAATTATTTCCTTAATCACTATTGAGCTTTGGAACTATGAACTAGTAGTATAAGACATGTTAATATGCACTTAAGGCAGTAGCGATAACATAAGGAGAAAATGTAACATCAATTTATTACTTAGGGGCTTAAATGACACAATGAACATTTATACATTTCAAATGGAAGAATATGTGTATATCAAGTGAAGACATATAACTCGTCAAGCAAGTAGGTAGGGACTCTCTCTATAAAGTGATACTGTCACAACCCAGGGGTACTCCCTAGATGTAACAAGGCACATAGAACCCCGAAAGGCACCATGTAAGCAACTTAGAATATCATATCATAAAGCATTAGAACAATAAGAGTAAAAACACATTTCAAGTCCAAACTTTTCATAAAGGAAAGCATAAGTCTAGACTTATACCATCTATTACAATACTTGAATCAAATAGGGTCACAACCCATACAACATAGTCCGAAAAGGAAATACAAGAAAAGAACTACAAAGATAACATCCGTCCTCAAATCATGAGGACTCACCAACAAGCTAGGAGAATAATCAAATCCAAGCTTTAGCCACAATGATGACCACCTTGAGAACCGGACTCTAAACTTGGGGAAAATGTAGGAAAAGCATATGTTAGTACATAAATGCGCCAAGTATCATACCCATGCATAAAACCTTGAAAACATGCTAAAAGGGACATTTTAGTTGAATGCATGCAATTTACTAAGTTAAAACATCATTTGGAAGATAGTGGAAAAACATAAGTCATAAGTGTGTTCATTACATTGATAATCATATCATAAGAGGAACATATCATAAATACCCTCAAAACATACTTGTGCAATGCATGAATAATACCCCATAATCTCACCCATACTAAGTAAAGCTTCTTGGGTAACTATAGTTCATTATTCATATTCTTGTCCATACTATCATAGTGGGGAATAAGCCCTAACTGACATAGACCATGTGAGCTTAACATGGAATCCGGTGTCTACCCCACACTGAAAAGGGGTTGTCCTACTTGCCTAAGGTAGAACCATACTCTTAGCTTAGGTGGATCCACTAGCTAAATAGCCTATGATGGCATATAGTTTATAGGATAAGGAGATTGCTACTAGAACCCATACTCAATTAAGGTAAAAGGTTTCCATCTCATGAGATACATACTTTGGGAACCCGGACTCAACTAAGGTAGAAGGAACCCATTTGGAAAGCTGGACCACTAGTGTAAAATCTTTCATTGTGAAGCTAGACTCAACTAGTGTAAAAGCTTCCATCTCTTATTCATATCCACTCAATGCTAAGCATTAATTCCCACAGATTACATATTAAGTCTTGACTTAAGTTCATATTCATGGAAGAATTTCTTGACACTCAATCCAACATAATTCATACTATAGCTCATAGATTCAATAGGTGAGAATAGCCTTTCAACCTTAGAATAATCATATTGTGAGAAAACCTTTCAGATCATATCATATTCATACATAGGTGTGTATATGAGGATAACCTTTCAACAACACAACAACTAGATCATTAACATAATCACTTTACTCTCAAAGTGTTCTTAAATCATATACATAAATCTCATAATCATGCATAATTATCATACTTTTCCCTTAAAGGATCAAAGATCATATTCCATCAACACATCTAGAATTACTACATTAGACATGTATAATAACATAGTTCAAATAGCTCAATTACTACAACCATAATCATATAATATCCTGCTTTCATCAATTCACCAACATCTCAAGATCATATTTGGGAAATAAGGGAATTTCATGGATTCTTGGAGATTTCAACATAATAACAATAATAAATCATCAATTAAATCATAATATAAAGTAATTGAAACATTAGAATCATTTTTGAAAGGAATCAATGACTTGGAGTCAAACTCTAGCTTTTAGGGAATTTCTTTCTTTGAAATTGGGGTTTTGAAGGGGCTCCTTGGATGAAGAGCTACCATACCTTAGCAATGAAATCCAACAAATTTTAGAAGAAAACCTTGCTCCTTCTATCCTAGCTCCAACTTCCTTCTTCTTCTTTCTTGAAGTTCTAGAGAGAGAATATTTGGTGAAGAGCTGGTTTTGATTTGGGATTTTTGAATGATGACGAAGATGAGTTAATTTAGGGGTCTAAAATCATTATATAGTTAGTCTAATTTAGAATAAAACAACGTCACTTAATATTAATTAAAACCAGAAAACCCTAAAGTACCCTTACACTTAACTGCCAAAAAGCAGTTCCAGGCCTCACCCACGACCCACTACTGACGGACCGTGGTTAGACCCACGGCCCATGCTGGTGAACCGTGGTCTGGGTTTAGAGACCTGGTCTTAGGGTCTTGATCCATGACCCCTCACCCAGGGGTGTGATATGACCCACGAGGCGTGGGTTCCCTTCGTTGGTCACTGCCCATGCAGTGTCTAGGGGCCCTCCTCAAGGACCCATGGTTGGTCCTTGGGGGTCGTAACACGAAACCCTTTATTTTTAAGTACGAGGAGTTACATTTACGACTCTAACCCTCATATTAAGCTCTAGTTTAGCCTACTAGTTTCCGAGGTGTTACAAATACAATATTTAAATACTTAGTAGACAATATCAAATGAGAGGGTACATGAACATGGAAACTAATGAGGCATGTGGGCAGATTCAAATTAAGGACAAGTGCACACTGTTATTAAGGACATATAAAATGTATAATGGAACAAGTAAGAGTTATATGAGGTAACCTTCTAAACTAACATAATGAGAGTGATATCCAATGAAAGGGACACGTGAATGATAAACGGTAAACTATGTCCCATATTTCAGGGCATAGGCAATGCAGTACAACTACCCAACTTATGAGGTCGAGGTCGAACTAGAAGATTGGTATATGAGACTCTTCTTCTATTGATTTTACTACTCAAATATGCTAGCAAATTGAGTTCTCAATAAACATGTATATAAGAAAATGGTATTTTTTTCTAACTACTAAAATGTCATCAAGATTAAGCAACAAAATAGGGAATCAACACGAATAAGATTTAAATAAGTTGGAGAAGACTAGGGGTGTATGCATACCAATTAGAGTTTCAACTCGTATAGGCAAAGATTAACCAAACAACATCAATTGATACATTGATATAATTTTGTCTAGGCTACACTACAATATTCTCCCAAACTATCAAGCATATGTCCATTTGATTCTTCCGAACTCCAAGACCCTTTTAAACAAAACATCAAACACTGCATGAGTAGATAGACTATTCCTAGCTAATATAATTAAATGTGAAACAACTCAGTTTATCCCTTCCCTGGCTCAAATTCGTAGAGTAATTTCATCAAGTCCCCACTATTAATTCTTTCCAATTCCATTAAGCTTTTCCAAGTCAAAATGGTGCTACAAAGCTCAACCATTATTTGCAACCACTAATTTTTGGTTAAAACTTTTAGACAATACTAGATCTATCTGATACAGTCAATATTGTAGCCATTAATCAATACCATTCAGGTTTTTACATCTCCATCTAGCACACCCCCTTATATAATGGTCTAGCTACTCATAAAATATTAGAGAAAATACCTATAAAGGAAATCTCCATTCCAAGATAATTTGATAAGAAAAACTTGAATTCCAAGCTTGGATTGACACGAATCCGAGATTTCTTCCTTTACAAGCTAGAAAGTTCTTCACAATTTTTCTCTATAATTATTGTATATTTTCACTCTACACATCATACGTCTTACCCTAATGGTGAAGACGATAATGGTATGTGATTGCACAAATCCCTACTCTATTCTTGGAATATTCAAGTAAAGCACTCTTTTACAAAATTGAATTTTTACCTTTTAACTTCCATCCTCAGGACTTGCACTGGCGAAACACCGATCAAAGAAATTAGAGTGCCTTGGGATCGACAAACGTCAATTAGTCATAGTACATCACTAATTATATGCCGATACCGAGGTAGTATTGCTCCATCCAAGTCAACATTTAGCCAATGAGACACATGTTGGTTTCTGCGGGACGCCAGTTCCATCACTGGTGAGCTTTAGTTCCTTTTGGCTTTAAATCCATCAAACTTGATTTTTCTAAGGAATGCTTGCATCGAAGAGAAATAGGGCCTAAGCACCCTTCAATTAGCATTAAAACATAGAAATAATTCATGATTTTGAGTCTAATGAGTCTGTAAAATACTAACTCATCAAACCCCCAAACTTGAACTATTGCTTATCCTCAAGCAAACCACTCATTAAACATAGGATCAAAGCTTGGCTATGCCCAAGATAGGATTTACATAATTACATACTCGACTTCAACCAACTGAAAACACAAGATTAAAAATAAAAAGATTCAAAACAAGCACCACTCGCTACTGGTTCCACCATCATACGCTAGGCAATGGTGTTTGCAAAACATTTTTAGCACAAATCTGGGACAATAACTCTTTTAAGCACAATTTTGAAGCATTTGAAGTCAATGAGATCAACCTTCTTAGTTTTCTTAAATATTCACATGGATATGTCACATTCATTCAATGAAATTAAAATTAAGACATCAAAATTCATATGAATGAGGCAGTTCTGCTCACATAAAAGAGAATCCCACACACATTTAAGAATATTAATTCAAGGGATTATAGATCATGCAAGAACACTCACTCTCACAAATGAACTCAAGTATATATACATTGACCCATACGCTTGCCCTGTATGTAGATCACTACTAATGTAGATTGATAAAACTCAAAATCCACAAGGACTTGTGGGTTTGGCATAGGCTTGCGCAAAAGGTAGGATATCATTTGGTCAAGTGTCTAAAGTGTACAACTTGAGGTATGTGCATATGATGAGCTAGTACCCATAAATTTGCTTCTCTTCATTCATGACTTTTTTTTAACATTTTTCACTTTTAAGCTTATGGTGCTCTATGATTTTGGATCAAATCTCATTGTTTTCATTTCTGAATCCCCAAACTTAGGTTTTCCCTACATTTCAACTCCATTCTTTCCTCTTTTTTTTCTCTTCTTCGCTCCTAAATTTAGGCTTTTAGCCTACATCACAATCATTTGGCACTAGGGAGACATGATGGTATTAAGATAGAGAGTTACAAATGTTCAAGATATGCAACACAATGACTAAAAAATATGGTTTAGGCTCAATGGGGTTAGCTAAGATCATTTTATTTGGAGGGAAAATTTGGGCTAGAGTGACTTAGTCAAAAAGGGCCTAACTTCATCTTTCAAGCAAAGTCAAATCTAAAAGTTTTCCTTGAAACACATTTTGGGGCAAGTTCTAAACACTATGCACATACAAGAATGAATCAATCCTTCCCACCCAAGGCATCACAATCCAACAAATTCTTAAATTAGTCTCAAAATTAATAAAATCGAATGACTTTTGACAACCACAATGGGGAAATCCCATCTGATAATAATAATGCCAAATCAAGAATGTACGAATCATGACAAGATATTGCTTTTTAATTCACTTTGTCCCATTTGAAATCATTTAAAAAATAAGTTTCCTTTGCCAACAAATTTTTTGTGGTCCCTTTTGCAAGAAGTGCGACACAAGACTCACTTTAAACTAAAACTTGGAATTTTCCATAGAAAAAGTCACCCACAATTTATAATAGGGGATACCAACCCCGTTCGACACAAAAAGAGTCAAGAGAAAAAATAAAATATAATAAAAAACAATATTTTGATCCTTGTAAAAGAACTGCAATATATATGAACTTTGGAGTTTATTCAACTACTACTACTATTCACATATGCAAATTTGATTCTTGCACAGTAAATTGATTGAGCGAACAAGGCCTTATTGAAAGTCATTAAGCACATATCTCAAGTAAACAAACAAAATCAATTATTTATATTATAAACAATTATACATATAAAAAATACAAACTATTTAACATAAAGCCCACCAAGGACTCAAAAGCATTTGGCTTGGAAAGGCCTCAAATATAATCTGCCCGATAAGGGCAAAACAAAACATAATAAATGGACCACCAAGGATCTTAAAATATTTAGACTGCCCGACAAGGGCTCACAACAAGATAAAAATTTATAAATACCCCCAAACTTAGAACTTGCATTGTCCCTAATGCTTTTATGTTCAGAAAAAGGATAGAAAAAGGACTATTCACACCTCTAATGGTATGTTACAACTTGCTCTACCTCACCATAATGTCACTTCATCCAATTTGTCCTTGTCATTTTTATGCTTATCCATGTTGCCACCCATTCTCGCAAGGAGTTAATCCACCACATTTGGTGCATTGTGCATAGGTGTTTTGCCCTTCCTACCATCAGCTTCTGCCTACATCTATGAAATTGTGCCTTCAATGACTCCAATTCTTAGGCTCAACCTGCTCACCATATCAACTAACCCTTTCATAGAGTTCATGGTAGCCTTATCCATTATCTGGGCCAACATTTCAACTAATTGGTTAAGTTGATTCCTATTTCGGTCGGTGTACCCCACCAAAGTCTGGTATGCACTTGAATTTAGGGCTCCTTACTCTTCTTCTCCTGAGTTGTGTCCCGGCTATTTAGAGGATGGATAAATTTACATTCTTCATTGTTTCATTGATGGGGCATCAACATACCTTTTCTTCTCTACATCTATTACCCCTCTAACAAGCATGGAGGCATCCGAGCTAAAGTATTGTATCCCGACCTAATCACATAGCTGAAAGATATGCACATGGAATGTCATGGAGCAATTTCCTTGGCAGGCTTTCCGATGAATCTATACATCGACAATCTCTCTGAAGTTGATATGAATACATGTGATCAGGCAAGAAATTAGAATAGCTACTTCTTGGGGCACTCACTGACCATTTTTAGATTGCATGATGCGGGTGTAAATCAAGTCAAGCCGCACTTTGTCTTCAGCGTCCAATAGATTGGGTCGTGCAAAAGTTGTCTTCGACACCCATGAGAATTGATTACTTTTTTGTAGTAATTTTCTTAGTATAAACCTATGTAGCTCTCAGTAACTCATTCCAATATAATGAATATATGTCCTTTGGAGTAATTTCCACCTCCACCCCACAAACTTCGACAGATGGTAAACATGAGAACTTATCAACATTTCCCTTATGCCCCGGGGCATCCTATGTGTATTGATATAATGCATAGAACTATAAACAATATTTGGATAGTAGTCACTAGGTGTCTCAATCAGTGGAAGCAACCTACGTTCTGTAAGCTACCATACCATATCTAAGGAGTCCTCAGCCAATTCGTCAAAATTGAGGGCCTTCTATTGTGTGAAAGGCTTATCCACAAACATGTCATGGTTCTCTTTTGAATGAATTATCCTGAACTTCACCATGGTTTTTTCTTGAGGGTTATTAAGACCCCTTGATTGGGTGAGGATGAAGTTGTACTATGAGCTTTTGTCCCACATGCTTTTTTTCTAGGCATTTATGAAAGGAAGAGAATTGACCCATGCATAAGAGGTATATACTATTTCCTCTTTTTGGAACATTTCATAAAAAAAAAGAAAAATAAGTGTGCACAAATGTATGAATGAAAACGGGAATAGGAGTGTAAAAAGAATTTAAGCAATTTAGGATCAGTATAGGCTGATGTTAGATCATCGGTCATATGAGTGCTATTGTAAGCCACCGATCCAAGCATCACATCTAGTTAGAGGACCAAAAATTTAAAACAGTGAAGTTCCCACCCAACCGGTGTTGCACATGCCAAACGCAAAGCATCCATTGTGAAGCGTAGATGCTTCACAAGTGCCTACTCGACCAAAATTAGTCCAGTTTCATCACAATAATTCATAAATGAATTTAAATAGGTACTCAGACTTCACCAAAGGATTCATAAGGAAATCATGTGTCACACCCCAAACTGGGGGAGGCAAAACTGGCGCTTGGTACCATATTCGACCAATCTAGCCATCACAACATAATGAAAAGGAATTAATGTGGGCCGACAAGGCCATCATAATAAACTACTGAAACAAGACAACTAGACCGATGAAGTCACCAAAACATTATTTTCATAATGAAAGGACTGACAACACCAACTTAACTAATAAAGAACTAGCAAGACAACAATGCTGCACCTAAAATCATATATTTACTAAGCCAACAAGGCTACAAATAGAAAGCATAAAAGACCCAATTGAGTATGTCCACAAGTTTCTACGAACTTTGCAACTCAAAATTGGTTGGGAAAAAGTCCCAACGGTACCAACAAATAAATATAAAACTCAAGTATGCAAAACCTACCGAAAATCAACAACTCCAGGATGAGGATGAATGAAGGTTAGCAATCCTCAACTGAGACAACACCCCTGTTACAAGGATGATCAGGACCTCTATCTGAACCTACATCATGAAATGTAATGAAAATGTACTTGTACGTAATGCGGAAAGTAAAATCACAAATAACTGCTACTAAAAGAATAATAGAGATACCAATTTAAACTGAAACTCTGATAGACTCTATGGCCCACATCTGACATCACAGTAATCAAATATGCATGGTATTCTAATTTAGTGTATGTCGTGAATATATATATGTATATATATATATATGAAACTGCATGACATACCTAACCAAATGCTAGCAATGGTGGTGACTTTTGGTAGCAAATTGACATCATATTTGCCAACTTATAGGCAACCGTCACACCCCGAGGCTACCCCTGGACGTAAACATGGGACCTAGGATCACAAGTGACCCCAAGCTATCCCTGAGATGGCATATCATAAGCATACTAAAAGAATACTGAATGAAATATACTATGCGGAAGCTTAAAACCACAATTAACTATAATGATGGGGAATACCCAATCTAAGTTTGAATATATAAATACTGAGTAAGAGTTTAAGAAACTGAACTAAAACTCAACTACTAAAGCTGAATTTGTCTATGTCTAAAATAACCCTCCAACTGACTAGAGATGCTGGGACATGCCCCCTGCTAACTCTAGCAAAACTGAAACTAAAATGAAAAGACTGAATGTAAAAGAACATGTCTATCATCCTCGAAGAATGAGGACTCACCACTGATACTGCTTAATACGGATTGGGAACCGATCTACACGTGATTTGAATGCTGAGGACCTTAACCTACATCACAAAAAGATGTAGCGCAAAGTATGCATCAATACTTGAAAGGTACTGAGCATGCAAGATAGAATAAAGCTGAAAAACATATAACTGAACAAAGCATACCGAGCAATAATATAATCTGAACATGATAAAGATACCGAGTTATACTAAACATGAACTAAACTGAATGCAATGACCAAGTACATACATGGTGAAACTGAATACTGAAATATAATTGAAAGAAGTGGTCAAATGCACTAGAGTCTGACTGTGGGAGCTACTATTAACCAAAATAAAACCATATGAGCTAAATGCGGAGTCCAATGTATACGCCCCATCAAGAGGACCCAATATACCTTGCCAAGGGTATAGAGGCATGACTGGCGTGATCACTAAATATGATGCCCACAGAGGGGACTTATAAACCTACAAGGGTACATAATTCTAGGACTATGAGGGTGATTGACCCTAGTCCAACTCGGTATTAAGCCTACTCCCAACTGGAAATGTATAAATTACAACATAATTGAAATATACTAAATAGCTCGATATTCTAACATGCTAACTGAAAATGCAACATTAAATACTGATAATGAAACATTTGAAAATTGAGGCATGTATATCTGTTTATCTGTCCTAGCTAGTGTAATTCATGAACTAAATGAATCAACACAACTAGGGTTCTGAAGTTCATGCAAGGAACTAAGCAACAGTGTTACAACATCATGAAAATCTAAATAAGAATATTTTAAACTAGCACACAATAATTTCTAAAGTTCAAGAGACTCTTGGTCTAGATAATATGAAGGGAATCAAGAATCCGACTGAATTCTAGGGATCTAGTGGATGAAAGGAATCCACCAGTGAAATCCCACATACCTGGTGATGAATTTCTTATGGAGAAATATTTCAATTTCAGGGCTGAAACTGAGGAAAACTTGTTGCATTCTTGGAGAGGGGTTGGTCGACTGTTTCTTCCCCTTTTGCTCTTGTTCGATCGAATTTTGGTGAATGAATTGACTAGGGTAATTTCTGATTCAGTTACTAGGCTAAAACTAATCAAAACGACGTAGTTTAGGGATTAAACGATGTAGTTTAGGTGTCTAATGCAAAGAGGAAAAGTCCAAAACGACCCTAACTTAAAATCTGATGGGGCTAGCAACAAGCCTGGCTGACAGTCTGTCGATCGACTGATGGGCCATCCTATCAGTCCGTCGATTGGCTTCAGAAGATGGGATCTAGGGGTCTGAACCACGGCCTGGACCACAGACTATGGTCTGACCTACGGTCCGTAGGTCAACTCTTAGGTGGAATTTCTGGGAGTCATGGATAGGGAGTTGCAGGTGGCCAATCACTGACCCCACCTACAGTCCATGGGTCAACCTACGGTTCATAGGTGGCCCCCATTGCTGGCACCTGCAATTTCTGAAAATCTGCATTTGGTTTGTTTTAGAATCTGGGGTGTTACATTATCTCCCCCTTTGGAACATTCGTCCTCGAATGAAGACTAAACTAGTTGAATATGGAGGAAAATAGCTGCACTCCCTACCACTAAGTACTGGAAACCGAAATTTGACTAAACTGAGTTCTAAGAACATGCAAATACTCTAAAAATGCAAGACAAACTGAAGGAATAAGATACTAAGACTCAATTTATGCATGAGTAACTAAAATACTAGAGAGGAACTATTACCTCAAACTGGAGTGTAATCGGAAGGAAAGAGATGAGGATACTTGGCCTTCATGGTTGCTTCTGCTTCCCACGTAGCTCCCTCTATGTACTGACTCCTCCACAAAACCTTAACTAAAACGATTTCTTTGTTTCTCAACCTTCGAACCTGGCGATCAAGAATTTCAACTGGTACCTCCTCATAAGTGAGACTATCCTTCACAACCAAACTCTCTAAAAGTACTATGGATGATGGATCACCCACACACTTCTTCAACAAGGAAATGTGAAAGACTGGATGGACTGTTACTAGTTCTGCTGGAAAATCAAACTCATAAGCCACTTACCAACCCTTTTCAAGATCCTGTAAGGACCTACATATCTGAGCTTCCCTTTCTTGCCAAATATCATCACCCCCTTCACGGGTGACACTTTTAGAAAAACCCAATCATCAATTTGGAACACCAAGTCCCTTCTCCTTACATTTGCATAGGACTCCATGTAGGAATCTTAATCTCCTGAGTCATACCTCCTGGTTTCTAATGTTCTACCTTCACGTGTTCACAATTGGGGTCCTTATCCACAAAATTTGCTATATCCCTCTTCATGCCATTCCATCAAAAGACTTTTGATGAGTCCAAGATTTGTACTCATTTAGGGCATTGTTTTGATAGGTTTAGTGTCCTCAAATGCGTAATTTGTGCTATAAATTGATATTAAAGCCTTGATTTTCAAGTATATGAGATAAGGAGCAAGGCAAGGACACTACTAAGCAAAAAGGAGACAAACAAGCTTAAAAAGTGGAGAAAGAGCGATCCTAGTGATGGTCAAGACCAATCGGCGAACCGCCAAGTGTCTCTTCAGCTTGCCTAATGTTCTAGTGTGCCAGCCGTGGGGAAGAAACCAAGTTAGTGACAGAAATGGGTAGTTGGTGAATCGCCAATCGATTCCGCGACAACACACTGGATCGCCCAAAGTTACAGGACTTGGGATGCTGAGAACCAATGCAATTTGGCGATGGACGAGAGTAAAGGGTGGATCGCCGAACCCGACTTATCTCGCCCAATGGCTTTTCTGGCAAAATTTTAGGCAACTATAAATTCAGTGTTGAACTGTAAGTTTATTATCTTGGAATGATACAGTCATTGAGTAGAGTTTTATTTTTAGTTTTTAGAGTTCCATTGTAGACTTTGAAGCTTTTGGTGGCTCAAACTTGAAGATTTGCAAGTGGGTCTTTGAATTTAACCTTTGGAAAACATTCTAAAGGCTTGAAAACTATTATCCAGCTGATGGCTAATCGAGTTGGTAATGGTTTTTACCTTTTTATAATGTTTAGCTAAATCCGTAATTCTTGGGGTGTGATTATGTGATTATGGGTTGCATTAGCTTATGGGTATTGTTAATTGCTGATTTAGATGCTATATTGAAGTGGGTTTAATCATTAATTGTGTTTTAATCTATGAATTGTCGTTGCAAATGCAATTTTAATGTTGTGTTCTTAGCTTGCTTGAGAGAGAGGTTTTGGAACCAAAGGTTTTGATTAATGGTTTCTAGGTATTGGGTTGATATGGGTTTAGCTCGAAAGAGTGAATCCTAAACCCAATCCTACTCATCTTATTCGAGAGACAGGATGTATTAAGGTTGTCGGTTGTTCTTATTTGGTAAGCTTGTTGATGTTTGAAAGAAATCACTTGAAGCGTGATAGTTGTTTGAGAAAAAACTATTTCACTCATAGTCTAGCCTACCCACTTATATTTAGCAATTTATTAGTAGTTTCAATTACCCATATAGTGAAATTTACCTATAATCGATCACAACTTTAGAATTCCTCTCTATATTTTTATTTTCCCTTGTTCTGTTTGTGTTGTAGCTGATAGTTGCAAACCAAAACACCCATCTGACATTCGTGTCACCCCCTTTAGACTTGTTTACATATCTTTTTCGATAATTTCTATTCCTATAGCTAATTGGACAACGCTTATACTTCCTAATTGAATTTGAACACGTACCGCTCCTTATGGTTCGACCCCAACCTTTCATTGGGTTTAATACTGACTAACGATCGTTTGCACGAAGATTTGGATGAGGTGTGCTTGAAATGTTAATCGAAATAGCGCCGCTGCCGAGTAGTTTCGTTGTTTAATATTCTTTTATTTAAGTTGAATTGTGATCTTTTTGGTTATAGTTGAATCGACTTACTTTAGTTTTTGTATAGTGTTGCTTGTATTGAATAGAGGTAGAGATGAGCGTAAACGGGATTAATGGTAGCCAAGTTGGCCACCAAGGTGATATTGGGAATCTTAATTATGTAAATGACCTAATCTAATTGGGTGGTGTTGGTGCAATATGTCTACCTCCAATTGAAGAGAATGATGTCTTTCATGTTAGTAGTACAATGCTATAGCTCCTCCAAATGAAAGGTCTATATGGAGGATTGTCTTACAAAGACCCTCATGAGCATATCCAGAACTTCGTGGACGTTTGTGGTCCATTCTCATTCAAGAAGGTATCACAAGAATTAGTCCGTCTCAGGTTGTTTCCATTCTCGTTGATGGGTGAGGCTAGCAAATGGTAAGCTGAGTTGCCGAGGGATTCTATCACTTCTTGGGATGAATTTACAGCAACTTTCAATGTGAGATTCTTTTCCCTGTCGAAGATGATGGCGCTTAGAGATAGCACCAAAGGTTTCAAACGCTTGGAAGGTGAATCTATCTACGAGACGTGGCTGAGGTTTAAGTAGTTGGTGCTTCAATGTTCTACTCACGGACTGCCAAATCATATATTGCAGCAGTACTTCTATAGGAGCCTTGACTCGGTAAACAAAGGAGTTGCTGATCAACTTGTTCCCGGAGGTATAATGCAACAGCCCTATGAAGTAGCATCTCAACTCCTTGATGGCATGACCAAAATCAATAAGGCATGGTACACTCGTGAAGACCAAGTCTCTCATCTCACCTTTAAAATGACAAAAGAGCAGATTGAAAAAGATCAAGAGAGAGACCAAAATATGGCCAAAATGATGACCCAACTGGATATCTTGGCGAAAAATGTGATGGGTAGTGGCATGAAGAGTGTATATGTTGTGGGTGTTGGTGGAGCAAGCCCAAAAGAAGCTCAGTTTGAAGCACTGTACAATGAGGAGGTGAACTTCCTAACTAATGAAGGAGGAGGATACCGTTCAAACTATCCAAGGCCGGGCGGAAATCTGGGATGGAACAGAGATGGCTGGAGAGATCGTGAAAGAGAGTGGCGTGACCGTAAATCTAATTGGAAGGAAAGAGAAGGTGACAAGGATAGATATGTCCCACTTGATGAGCGTCAAAAGTCTAAGGAATCAGAAAATGTCCGTACGGAAGACATGCTCTTAAGCATTATCAACAAAGTTGAAGGGTTGGACTAGATTTTGAAAGAAATGAAAGAGTACGTTTCTACACTTAATCAGACGGTCACCTCCCATTCAGTGTCAATCAAGCAGTTGGAAACCCAAATGGATAAGATTTCTTCTCATTTGAACCCAAGGCTAAAAGGGGCCCTACCAAGTGATACCTTGGAAAACTTGAAGAATAATCCGTGAATTGGTAGTTTCGTCATGCCATGACGTAAACTAAGGTGCTTCTTGGGAGGCAACCAATGTTTTTGATGCTTTAATTTTTGATTTTGAATAATGGATGTTGATTTTGTAGGTTGAAAAGTGAAAAGTGTAGGAAAATGGGTAGTTTGGTGAGCCAAAGTCTAGTTTGCGACACGCCGAACAGGTCAGCGAGCCCCGACATGTACCGCCATTGGAACCACTAAGCTTGAAGGGGACCTATGTAAATCTCAGTGAGTTGCATGCTCAATTAGTGACTCGCCAAACAGGTCAGCGAGCCCAACTTTGTCTGCTGTTTGAGCCCCCAAATTGCTGGGAGTCCAGTAAAACTCAACAAAGTAAAATACCACTCGGCGCATCACTGAGTGGTTCGGCGAGCACGACTTATACCGCCGAATGGAGTGCGAACTGAAAGGTTTTAAAGGCCAAATGGTTTAAAATTTCAAAATCATTCATCTTCTCCCATTTTTAACTCTTGTACTCTCACTCCCTACTTTAGATCTTCCTTATTTTTGTGTGTTTTGCTCCCATATCGCGTGAAATCTTTGCCACCTAGCTTTACAAATCAAAATTCGGCATTAAAGTTGGTTTTCCGAACCCCGTACTCTAAATGTGTGGTTGAAATCGAATGCAATCGGTAATTTGTTGTTGATTGTTGTTGGGTAGCATGATTTAATCATTTTTTATTGTTCCATTGCCCATAATTTGTTTAAATTAGTGCGTAGTTGCACTTTATTGATTGATTCTTGTGTTTTTGCCTGATTAAATCGAGTCTAAATTGTTGGGTTGCAGTTAAAATGTGCTGGATCTGTTAGGGTAAATCTAAGTAACCCCGAATTGTGCTAAATGATGTAATTTGCCAAATGATGGAGCATTTGACGTCATTCTTAAGGGCAAAAGACATTAAATGGCCAATTTTTTCCAAATAAGGGGAAGTCTGAGTACCCCGAGGGCATGGGTAGTATGGGTCTTGTTTGAGTTTGATATTGTATGTGTTAAATTTTGTTTTCGGGGGTTGCGGGTTGATTTTGAGAAATTGGGTTGAAAAACTGGCACGAAGTGCCATTTGGCGATCCAAGTCAGGCTCGCCGAGTGGTTCGACGGTTTGCCAAGTCCCCTAAAGATCACCCTTAATTTCATTCAATTGTTGAGTTTTGTTCTGTAAATTTTGCCGAGATGCCTCGCCAAAAGTCTTCATTGATCACCTTCTGCGCCCCTAACCCCTAAAATACAATGTAATTTTTGGCGAGCTACTTCTTGCTCGCCGATTGGTGTCGGCGATTCACCGAAGGGCCCTGAACATCGCCGACCTGTCTTGAATTTCAACAATTTTGTGCTAGTACTTTTAGTGAGCTCTATCGGGCTCGCCAAAGCAACTCGGCGACTCGCCAATTGGTTCGGCGAGTCTTTCTGCAACTAATTTTCTGCAACTTTTATGGATTTTTTTCTCAGTGCTTCTTTGTTGTTTTGTAGATATGGCTGAACCAACTTGACTAATAGTGGCATGCCACCCTAAAAGCAGGCATGCAGAGTCATTATAAATGAGGAAGAAGTTGCTTCCAGTGTCAAGGCAATGAAACTACCTCCGAAGGGTGGAAAGGGAAAGGGTAAGGCGCCCATAGCTAAGACACCAGAGTACAACTCCTGCAGTGAGGGAGAGTCTTATGATGCTCAGTCTTCATTCTCTTAGACTGATGTTGATCAATTATTTCAAGCTTGGAGAGCAGAGCTTCGCTCCAAGGCGACGCATGATCCGTCTAGGATCCCGACATCTCAGACTTCTCCTCCTCCAGCTCCAGCCCAGACGGTGGTCCCTGCACCACCAGTACATGGCCCTCCTCCCTGGTCACTCAATCGGTTAAAGGCCGAGGGATTGAGGACCATTTTATAGGAGAATAGATTGTCCACAGATGGTGTAGTGGACATGTATCCAGCAGTGTAGGCCACCCTCAGGTTCCACTGATTCGAGGTCATCACCAGTCCCCGTGCCCCATACATTCCTACATGGGTCCGGGAGTTCTCTGCTGCCTATAGTGACTTAGTGCCTCAGGGTAAGAAGAAGGCTAGTGCCTTCAAGTCAGTAGACTTCGTGATTATCCAAGGGAAGAAAGTTAGATGCAACAGTGATGATATAAATACTGGGTTTGAGAGAGCTACAGGGTTCATGCATGATTACCAGAGTATGATCCAGACACAGACTCTGGATGACTTAAAATAATGGTTGGTTCCTCTTATTTCTGACAGCACCCTGAGGTGTATTGAGGCCGTAGCATCGATAAAGAAGAAAGACCTCAACATAGCAATTAGGTATTAGTTTGGATTCTTCAGCAGCATGATCATGCCATGACAAAATAAGTCCATTCTCTGCTACCCAAAGGTGGCCTATCTTGGGTCTATCATAGCCAGGAACTGGCTTAATTTGGGTCTGATTATCAAGTAGGAGATGGCCATGAGGGCCAAGCAGCGCCAGACATCTCTCCCTTCCCGGTGTTGATCAGCGAGTTATATCATTGGGCCGGAGTTCCATGTGATGAGAAGAGGGATATTGAGATTACACCCATATCCTCTACCAACATCTGGCATATAGATGCCGAGTACACGAGGGATGAGAATGACAGAAGGAGAGTAGCTCCTGTGGACACATCGTCAGAGGTCGATATTGATTCATTACCTGCAGAGGCAGTCATGCCTAGTCCGGCCACTGGGCCTTCAAGTACTTCTAGCTGTACTCCTTTCAAAATTCCTGGCACTTCTATTGCTCCCTCACCCTCTAGATCTGCTGCTGGTACTACTGCATCTAGGCCTCCGATCATCCAAGCCATGCTTCTCAAGATGGGGCACCTAACACATTCTACTGATGTACGTGCCTCATGGATAGAGGTTGCGGTTTCCAAAATGATTGAGATAGTTATTTCTACTGTATTGACACCTCTCAGGGCTTCTATTGATGCCTTCACACTGAGAGTGGAGGTTTGTGAGAGAGGACATGGTTCTATTGAGGAGGTGACGACCTTGAAGGATGATGTTGCTGAGCTGAGGAAGGATGTGGGCCATTTGAAGTCCACTGATTTAACCTCATTATTCGTGACGATGGAGATCCCAAATGACTCGAGTGCACATATTCTAGCCTATTTTGAGGTGCCTCTGGCTACCACCAGAGATTATATTAGGGCTGATGTTGTTGCTGCTGAGTTCGTGGCTGAAACAGATGAGGAACAACTGGGTGTGTGTGAGGAGGTTGTTTATGAGGACTTGGTTGACTTAAAGGGTACCATGTTCGAGACAGCTAGATAAGCCTCTTTGAGGGATGTATCCACTGTGGGCTCTATTGGAGCAAAGGTAGCTGAGACACCGGGCATTGATACCCCAACAGATGAAGTGACTGAGATGTAGACTTCACCCCAGGCTTAGCCTGGCAGGATGACTTTTCCCCTCCCTCTCAATTACTTTTTATACACTGTTATGTTTTAGTTGCATTTGAGGACAACTGCATATTTTGTTGGGTGGGGTGAGGTATTTCCATACCTACCTCATTTGGGACGTTTTGTGTATATTGGTTTTAATGATAACTTTGTGAATATTGGCCTATTTTGATGATGTTTTTGGGAATATTGAGTTGATTGTTTATATATATATATATATCTTGTTGTGATATTGCAGAAGTTTTTAGCTTGTGGCACATTGTTTTAATGTTAAAATGGTTTTTGAACCAATTTCAAAATTTTGCCACCTCTTGTGTGTGTGATTGTGGCTGTTCTTGTACAAATTTGAGTGTCGGTTGTGGTCAATACTGATGACTTGAATAGTGCTCTTAATTGAACAAAATGAATGCGCGATTACGATGAGGCAAACTAAGTTACATATGCAATATGTGAACTTTAGCATCTCGTTGTGACTAGCCGGTTTTCGAATGAGTCTCTTGTAATGAACATTGCACGCTAGCTAGAAAGTGTGGAGTCTTGTTTGATATTGGTACCCATGCCTTGTGTGGTGAGGTCGTCTTGAACATTTCATGACACCTAGAACTTGCCTAGTTGGTTCGATCGATTGAATGAAGTGAACAATTGAAATGATCTTAGGCAAGAATTTTGAAGAGTTAGCCAATTTGACAATATACCTCTTTGTGGCCAACCTTGTGAGATGTGTGAACCTATCTTGACACCTTTTGAGTTCTTGGAAGAAACTTGAACAACTTTGACCTCTTTATATCATCACCTATAACTTTCATGAAGTATTGGTATGTTTGCATAGCCGACTTAGCCAAAAGCCTAAGTTGGGGGTGTGGTGAAAAAGAAGGAAATTCAAGAAGTTTGAGAATTCCCCCTTTGATGGATTGTTTTGAAATAGATGGAACCCCTCCATGTCAAAAAAATAGAAAGAAGAAAGAAAAGAATAAGACTGAAAAAGAGCAAGAATTGTGAAATAAAGTGTGTGAACATAGTGAAAAAAGGGGTATCCGATGATTCATTTCTAGTTGAATAATAGGGTGGAGTTTAAACATGTTTGAATGTGAAAGAGAAGGAGAAAAGAGCTATTTTCAGGCCATACTTCATGAAGGTAGAAGCCACTAAGCCTAAATGACCATACCTTTACACTCTGCCCGGTTACAAGCCTTGAAAAGACCTTTGTGATCTTTAGTGAGCTGAAACGAATTTTGATTGGAAAATAAGGGCAAGCCTATGGTTGGAATCATGCATGTGTTCATCTTTTTGAGTGTGAGAGTTGTATGTGATTCTGAAACTTTAAATTGTTGAAGAATTTTTTGTGAATGTGGAATCATCTTTGTTGTGAGGGCCTTTGAGTACCTTTATTGAGCTTGAACTTGCATTTCAAGCAAGTATTGTGAACTTGAGTATCCTTGATAATGGTGAGTCACAATTTGAATCTTTGAATGCACAATTGAACATTGTATGTGTAGTTTGAACCCTTTTGTGTGCTTTCATGTTGAGGCTTATGCATCACTATTTGAGGCATCCTTATTGAACTGCTGATCTTGAGTTTTACTTGAGGACAACCAAACGTTTAAGTTGGGGGTGTTGATGAGTCCAAGATTTGGGCTCATTTAAGGCTTTTGTTTTGATAGTTTTAGTGTCCTCAAATGCCTAATTTGTGCTATAATTTGATATTAAAGCCTTGATTTTCAGGTATATGAGCGAAGGAGCAAGGCAAGGACACTACTAAGAAAAAAGGAGCAAAACAAATTGAAGAAGTGGAGAAAGAGTGATCCTGGTGATCTGATAGACCACTCGGCGAACCGCCGAGTGTCTCTTTAGCTCGCCTAATGTTCCAGTGTGCCAACCCTGGGGGGAAGAAGCCAAGTCAGCGACAAAAATGGGCAGTCGGTGAATCACCGATCGGTTCCGTGACAACATACTGGTTACCCAAAGTTACAGGACTTGGGATGCTGAGAACCAATGCAATTTGGCGATGGAAGAAAGCAAAGGGCGGATCGCCGAACCACTTGGAGAGCTTAACTTATCTCGCCCTATGGATTTTCAGGCCAAATTTTGGGCAACTATAAATTGAGTTTTGAACTATAAATTTATTATCTTGCAATCATACAATCATTGAGTAGAGTTTTCTTTTGAGTTTTTAGAGTTCTAGTGTAGACTTTTTTGGAGGCTCAAACTTGAAGATTTGCAAGTGGGTCTTTGAATATAACCTCTGGAAAACATTGTAAAGGCTTGGAAACTATTTCCCAGCTGATGGCTAATCGAGTTGGTAATTGTTTTTACCTTTTTATTATGTTTAGCTTAGACCCCAATTCTTGGGGTGTGATCATGTGATTATGAGTTGAATTAGCTTATGAGTATTGTTAATTGCTGATTTAAACGCTATATTGAAGTGGGTTTAACCATTAGTTAGTTTTTCATCTATGAATTGTAGTTGCAAATACAATTCTACTTTTGAGTTCTTAGCTTGCTTGAGAGAGAGGTTTTGGAACCAAAGCTTTTGATTAATGGTTTGTAGGTATTGGGTTGATATGGGTTTAGCTCGGAAGATTGAATCCTAAACCTAATCCTACTCATCTTTCTCGAGAGAGAGGATATATTAAGGTTGTGGGCTGTTCTTATTTGCTGAGCTTGTTGATGTTCGAAAGAAATCACTTGAAGCGTGATAGTTGTTCAAGAGAAAACTATTTTACTCATAGTCTAGCATACCCACTTATATTTAGCTATTTATTAGTAGTTTCAATTACCCATATAGTGAAATTTACCTATATTCGATCACATCCCAAGAATTCCTCTATATATTGTTATTTTCCCTTGTTCTATTTGTGTTGGAGCTGATACTTGCAAACCAAAACCCCGATCTGACATTCGTGTCACCCCTTTAGACTTGTTTACATGTCTTTTTCGATAATTTCTATTCCTATAGCTAATTGGACCACATTTATACTTCCTAATTGAATTTGCACGTACCGCTCCCTGTTGGTTCGACCCCAACCTTTCGTTGGGTTTTATACTGACTAATGATTGTTTGCACCTAGAATTGGATGAGGTGTGCTTGAAACGTTAATCAACTTCCCGCAGATCATAGTACATCTTAGTGGCACGTGGATGAATAGAATACCTTGAGTTATGGGCTTCTGTAAGGATCTGTTGTCTCAACTCACCCACCTTAGGAACACATAAACGACCCTGGTAGCGAAGCACACCATCTCTCCATTGGGAGAAAACCTCAACTTTCTGCCGATGAACTGCACCCTTCAATTTAAGCAATATAGGATCACTGTCTTGTTTCTCCTTAACCTCCACTACCAATGAAGATTCTGACCCATTCTGAACTATCACACCATCATCTGTTATGTTCAGAAGGCAAACTCCTAAGAGAGCAATCCGGTGAACATCCTTCGCTAATTCCTTCCTTTCTTCCTCAACATGTGCTACACTACCCATAGACAGTATGCTAAGAGCATCAGCTACTACATTGGCCTTACCTGGATGGTAAAACACATTCATGTTATAGTCCTTGAGGAATTCAAGCCATCTCCTCTAGCGAAGATTCAACTCTTTCTGGGTGAACACATACTGAAGGCTCTTATGGTCTGTGAACACATCTACATGACCACCATACAAGTAATGTCTCCGAATATTTAGGGAAAATACTACGGCTGCAAGCTCGAGGTCATGAGTCGGATAGTTCCTATCATTCACCTTATGTTTTCTAGAAGAATAAGCTATAACCTTACCTCGCTACATCAACACACAACCTAGGACGACTCTGGATGCGTCATAATAGATCACATAACCGTCTGAACCTCTGGTAGAGTCAAAACAAGAGCTGTAGTCAACCTAGTTTTCAATTCTGAGAAGCTCTCACACTAATTTGACCACTGAAACTTAACCGTTTTATGAGTCAACCTAGTCAATGGGGAAGCTATGGATGTAAATCCTTCAACAAATCTTATGTAGTAACAGGTCAAACCCAAGAAACTTCTGATACCTGTAGGAGAGGTGGGTCTGGGACATTGCTTCATTGCCTCTATTTTCTAAGAATCCACTCGAATCCCTTCGCTAGACACTATATGACCAAGCAAAGAAACTGGTTGTAGCAAAAACTCGCATTTGTTGAACCTAGCGAATAACTGGAGATCTTTGAGAGTTTGCAGGTCAACCCTTAAATGAGTCGCATATTCTTCCTCATTCCTAGAGTAAATGAGGATATCATCAATAAAGACGATAACAAACAAGTCCAAATACTGCTTGAACACCCTGTTCATCAAGTCCATGAAAGCTGCAAAAGCATTGGTTAGTCCAAATGACATAACTACAAATTCATAATGACCATATCGAGTTTTGAAGGCTGTTTTCGGGATGTCACTATCTCTGGTTCTGAGCTGATGATAACCGTATCTGAGATCTATCTTCAAAAAATGGCTGGCACCCTGAAGTTGGTTGAACAAATCATCAATCCTTAGGATAGGGTACTTATTCTTGATTGTGACTTTGTTTAGCTGCCGATAGTCAATGCACATCCTGAGGGAACCATCTTTCTTTTTCATGAACAACACTGTGCACCCCATGGGAAATACTGGGTCTAATGAAGCCTTTATATAGAATGTCTTTCAACTTCTCTTCTATTCCCCAATCCTAGTTTTTAAAAGTTTTAGTCATTCCTAGTTGAATTTACCAAAAGCATATTATGCACACATGCCGTATGCCTCCTTTGCTAATTTCTCTAAGATATAAACTTCAATTTGCTTGATGATGGCCTAATAGATCTTCATGTTATGAGAGAATAGATAATACTAAGACCAAAGTTTCAGGGAATGCATATCCATTAACTTACCAGAAATCTGGAAGTTACAACTTACAAAAACCTTTTTGGGTTTTTTATTATTTCCTTCCGGAAAATAATGCTTTGGAAGGGACACAAAATGAGTCA
>JAJOOR010019245.1:0-39172 GCA_036250505.1 Solanum acaule | reverse complement strand
TTTTTTTTTTTTTTTTTTTTTTTTGCAAAAAAACAGCCTCTTTTTTTTCTTTTCTTAGAATGACCAGAAACTAAAAATTAAAAAAAAAAGACTTTGAGATTGTTGTTTTTTTTTTAGCAAAAAGCATAGGTTATGTATCAACTTCATAATGATAAATATAAAATTCACACCTAGTTTAATAATAGAACACAAATATATAATAACAACAAGATATAATTTAACTAATTCCAATAAAGTTATGTATCGTTTCATAATGATAAGATAGAATTAACACTTAGTTTAATAATAAAACAAAAATATACAATAACAATGAAACATAATCATATTAAGTATCATAACATATTTAACTAATTCAAATAAACTAAACATAATAATTAAATCAAAAATATAAACATGCTTCATTATTTTTGAAGTTACATTGCAAAGTGTAAGGAAAGAAATATACCTAAAGAGATGATGACAAAACAATGATGAAAGCAAAACTCAATTTAACTCCCAAAAGACCACCAAAGATGAAATATATATATATTTTTTCTTTTTAGAAGTAATAATTTTTCCTCTTCTAATTTTCTGTTCTTGTTCTTTTTTCCTTTCTTTTTCTTTTTTTCCTCCCCTTTGAAATGAAAGAAGAAGGGGTTTAAATAGGTGTGGAGCATTAAACCCCCCACTCTTCTTGAAAACATAAGAGTCAATGCATGCATTGGACTCTTTGTTTTCCCAAGGTGCCACCCAAGATGACCAATGGAATTTCCTTTTTTTCTTTTTTCTTTTTCTTTTTTCAAGATAAAATTAATTAAAAGACTACATTTCCCTTTTAGATGACCCATTTCTTTTATTCATTAATTGAATAATAGTTAAATGGGTCATCTGAAAATTTAGAATAGGCCCAAAATGTCATTTTAGATGACCCATTTCTTTTATTCATTAATTGAATAATAGCTAAATTGGCCATCTGAAAATTTTAAAATAGGCCCAAAATTGATCAAGACCCAAAAATAAAACAAAATCAGTCCACAAACACAAAATCTAAACATCTAAACTATTTTGAAGATCAAACACAACAAATAGGGCAGAAAAATAAAAATAAGAAATAAAAACGAAATTAAAAAAAAAAAAAAACTCAAGCAACAACTTAAACATGAACTTGAAGAACACTAACAAAACAATACAAATCCGGCATCAAAACAACTTATATGGTTTTTAAAAATGTGATAATGACGGATTTGGATAGAGGATGAGAGGGGGAAATGGTTGACATAAATTTTCGAACGATTGGAGGTCGCCGGAAAATTCCGCCGGAATTTTTTTGATGAATTTTGGACATAAACTTTACATTAAAGGATAGCCCTTGAAGAGGTCTACACTTTTATGTAAAGGATATAGGCCGGGGATGACCGAAACTTCGTAAATTTAAAGAAAAATGTGAAGATTTATGTTTGATTTTCTTAGATCTACGGAGTTTGGCTATGAATATGAACGAATGGTTTGTGAATTTGTGTAGAGGAGGGTGAAAGGAAGAAATGGTAAAATTTTGGAGATTTTCCGGCCAAGGGGTGGTGGCGGCGGTGGTGGTGGCCGGCCGGCGGCAGGTGGAAGCAAAGGGGAGAAGAACAAAAATAAAAAATAGCAATAAAAATTTGATTTTGGGATTTTGTATTTTTGGTAGGGTCCCATAAGAACCCTTGGATCAAAAATCATGGATGGTTGGGATTTAATCTTGACCATTTCTATTGGACCGGGTCAGAATTGATTGGGCCATCAGAATTTGGTCTAAATTAACCCAATTCAATTAAAAATTGGGTCATTTGGGCCAATTAAAAAAATAATATAAACAAAGACAAAATTACCCAAAATACAAAACAAAAAATATAAGACCTTACTCTATATTGTAGGAGTAAATTAAACACGTCAAAAATTAGGTATTCACAGCCTCGATCTCCATAATCTCCACCCTTGGTACCACGTCTAGCACCATGTGAAGTACTTCCTCCTGATGGAGTTGGCTTTGAAAGAGTAGCATGTGATCCTGACTGGATCGTACATGAAGCACGTTTGGGAAATCCTTTACTTTGTGCCCAAACTCCTAACAAACAAAACAACCACAAGGACCTGAACCCCACCGAGAGTAACCATAAGTGTCTACACGACCTCCCTAACTTGAAGATCCACTATGCGTAACCTGACTAGTCTGACTAGGCCTGGATCCACTAACACCATTTGTACTCTAAATCACAACATAGACTGATCTACCCTAATAAACATATGAGCCATGGCCTGAATAATCTCTACCTCTAGATAAATGACTACTGAACTAACCCTTGCGAGGAAACCTCTTGGTGCCACTACCTTGTCTAGCATGTAAAATACTCTCACTCCTTGACCAACTCACTGATCCGCTCAAACTTTGTGGGAATACTCGACATGGCATAATGGGACTACTCATAGAAATGAGCCTCACACTCACAAACTAATAAGGAGCCCTGCTCTAATATATCGAACTCATCCTTGAGATGATCTCAAAGGCTATAGGGCACAACCTCTCAAGGAAAACCTCAGTAAATTGTTCCTAACTCATACCAAGAAAACCAACTAGCGTACAAGCAAGAACTGATCGCCACCATTCTTTGCCCACTCTTGAAAATTAATGAGAAGTATAAGACACCTTATGAGCCTCCAAGATACCCAGGTTGAACAACATGTTATGACACTTGGTCAAAGAGTCATAAGCCTTCTCTCTAGGTGTACTATCAAACTTGAGAGGTGCAAATCTAACAAATCTCTCACAACTCTTTTGCTCGGCAATCGACATCATTGCACTAGCAAAGACAATTGGAGCTGCAAATATCGGAGGTGCCATAAAAGGTACTGAAGAGGAACCAGGAGTCTGAACTCCCACATTAGGCCCTTGAACTTGTAGTGTAGAACCAACTGTAATAGGATAACCTACACTACCCGGAAGGATACCAGAAGGAGGGGCACTATCCAATCTAGTAGATAATCTGACGATAAACTGCTTAATAACATCATCACGAACATGTACGGGTTGGGGCGATGCCTTCCTAGCTCTTCCTCAAGCGGGTGCTACCCCTTTCGCTTGGCTATAACTGTCACGCCCCGAAGCTTACACCCTGGGCGGGACTGGCACTTGAGAACCATTGTTGGCCCCAAGTGAACCCTTGGCATGACTAAACTCTCAGCGGAAGACTTTACACATTAATAAAAGAAAACAAATGTAACTTTACTCAACTATCTCAAAATAACTTTGAATGTTTTAGAATTAAACAGCCAACTAGCCAAAGTGGCAACTCAAGTCCTATAACAAACAACTGAAATGCAAAGACTAAAGAACTATAACTATCTGTCTATGAAGCCTCTAAAGCTATGAGGGATGTCGGTACAAGACCCCTGATCATCCTAACAACTGAAAATGCTAAAAAAATGAAAAGGGATCCTCCGGAAAGCAAGGAGGCTCACCAAAAGACTCTGAGTGCTCGACTGGATCAATGAAGCGTTGGATGCTGATCTTGGTTACCTGTATCTGCATCATAAAATGATGTAGGCCAAAAGGCGTCAGTACATTGAATGTACGAGCATGCGAGGGGAATTCTAAACAACACATAAACTTGAACTAGAATCTGAAAGAAACACTTACATTTGCTTTACTCAACTCATGGATACTCAACTCAATGCAAAAATAAACAACAATAAAGATACAGTTTATATAAAGCAGTTAAAATAGTAGATAACATCTCAAAGTTTTGGAAAATACAATAATATAAACTCTATTTGGGAGATTATCTAATTGACAACCACGCTGCCAGAACTGTCCTATAACTTGTCGCGATATAGAACGCCTCAACTAAGTGGATCCACTAGGCTATGCTAAAAAGCATTAAGGAATCATCTAAAAAGTATGACCCTTTCTACCCACGTTGGCTACATGATTTATGAAGACTTGAGTTATTATGAACCCATCCCCATATCGGTGCTCAATACTACTCCTAAAATATACTCAGCTCATATGTTTAAAAACATAACTCTTTATGTGGTTTGAGACTATTACTCAAAACTAGCTCAAAAGCTCTCTTGGAAATCGGTGTTTCCTCTCTTGTTTAAATATGAAAACATTTATTCTTTGGGAATACTTAGTTCCCATATAATCTTTTGAAGAAAATGAACTTCACTCTTATTCTTACTCAACTCAATGCTCAAGTCTTAAAACAAGTTTAAAACATTTGTAAAAGACTTTTGAAAAGACTCTAAGAACCCTCTAGACTTGGCTCTTAACATTCCTTGAATTTGAATTTATGGATTCAAGGTTATGATTCATGTTTACAGATGGTTTCTAGATGTTTAGAAGTCATTCAGAGTAGTTAGAATCATTAGAAAGTGTTGGTACACTTTAGAAGGACTCAGACAGGCTAAACGACGGATAAAGGGTAGGGGAAGATGACTCGGGTGCACTGCTGGCGCTGGGCGCCAGCCCCTGAAGTTCAGAGACCCATTTTGGGTGCACTGCGCCAGCCTCTCCCCAGGCTAACCCGACAAATTTTTCAACTCATTTTCTGATCTTAATTCGATTAAGTTATATTCTTTTTCTTAATTTCTCTTTAGATTCAGATACCCAAAACATGTAGACAAGAATCTACTCATAAACGACTCAAAAATCGACACGATTTCCTCAAGAACTCAACAATCCCATCAAATCTCAAGAACGAAAGCCAATTTCAAGAACACAATTCAAGATCTTCAAATATTCAACTTTATAGAACAAATCTCGCTAAAAATAAACATGATTGGTGTGTGGGTGAACGAACCCAACACTATGAAAGTCTCACATACCTCTTAGGATCGAATCCTTGGCGAAATTCGCAACGAAATCCTCAAGAACACGATGAAACCTTGGCTTCTCTTCTCTTTTCTCTTCTCCCAAAGCCCTAGCGTTAATTTAGAGTGTGTAAACTGATTCCAATCAGTTTAGACCCCAAATAAATTACTAAAAATGAAATAACTTAATTGGGTAATGAAAAGACAAAAATACCTCTCTTAAATCCGGGTGACTTTTCATATTCGGACAGCCCGGCTTCAAACGGGCATATCTTCCTCATACAAGCTCAAAAATTAGCAAACTTAGTGACGTTGGAAAGATAATTCCAAGACCTTTCATTTGATACCTTGTAGCCCGCCTAACTCATTCTGTACTAAGAGTTATGGTCGTTTGAATTTGACCCAAAACTCAACTTAGCATAACTTCCCAAAATTTCAGATTTGATATTTCCAAATTTGATTCTTGCTATTTTTAGCTCTTTCAAATAGAGAGGTGTTACAAAAACCCCTAACTCCACTTCTTTCCCTACCTCACCCATAAATTGGGTCTCGGGAAGCAGGTACGACCTTTCCCTCTAAGGTTATGGCTCTAGTCCTTGCCATCTACATACAGAGAATAGATTAGAGATATGCAACACTTGCTATGAATAATTCAGACAAAAAGACTCAAAGGAAAAGAATTTCACCTACTAGGTATCTTACATCCTCTCGAAGATAAGTACAAACATTTACGTACCGATTCACATGATACACCCTGCTCTTTAACTTATGAAACTGGTGAACCTAGCGCTCTGATACCAATTTGTCACAACCCAAAAGTCGAGGTCATAATGGCACATACCCATAGAACCCCAAAATTGGTGTATAAGACAAAAGAAATAACACATATGAGACTTCCAAAGGGAAACCATGCCATAACCATAAGAAAACAAGAATGAAAATCCCAAAACCTGGTAGCATAAGTAAAAGAGCATCTAATACATTTCTAGAATCTGAAATACATCTCAAGTCTTCTAAAATAAATTAAAGACTATAAATAATAGATAGAGACCAATGGGGATCCAAAAATTAGGATTTCACGACAACTCCAAAAGAGAAGACATCACTTGATCTGATCAACCGCTATGTAGATCACCCTAACTAGGATATGCATCAAAAAGATATCATAAGCATGGGTGAGTACAATCAACATCTACTCAGTATGTTAGAAGGACTGAGTATAAGAAACTAACTAGTCATAAAAAATAAAGTATAAAACGCTTCCACTTGCACGCAGAAAAGTCCCATTCCGACATCAATGCCAATAATTTATATAATAATGGCTTGAATAAAGTAAACAACAAAGTCAGCAGATAAACAAGTCACACAACACAACAAAGCGAGCCAATGTAATGTAATGGATGATGAAATGATGTGGTGGAACCAAGGTCATTGCACAACCTATCTTATACACATTGTTGATGATCCATAGGGGACTTGGATTCCATATACCAATCTCGAAATCTCAATATCTGATCAACTTGCCACCTAGCTCATGGTCAAGGACAAAAGTAAGGTGTCTCATTTTCTTTCTTAGAAATAGTATTTCTCCACTTTCTCATATTCCCATGAGCAGTGATATGCTAAATGAGGATGAATGTATCACAACACATACAATAAAAATGTATAATCAACTCATCAAGGATTTTGAATAGCATAAAGTTCCCAAACTCACAAGTCATGAAACACACCCACAAATGATAGGGATAGTGGATGAATCCATTTGAAATCAGTTTTTAACATTTAGAAAGCATTTCTTTCATTTTAAGATGATCACATATCAATTCAAGTCCCTAAGATGGACATCTCGATGTCAAATATAAAGATAGGTCACACAGCCCTTCACTTGGGCAATAACTCAATTAACATAGCATTTTCAGCAACAATTAAGGGTATCACACAAGCCTCCACATAGGCTAAGCATCACGAATAGACATCACACAAACTAAACATGAAGGTCAATACTTAGCAACCTCTAAAACTCATGCTACAACTCATTTCTTATTTGATTTCCTAAGAAAGATTACTTACTCATCACATTCTAAAAGAGGAATATCCAAACCTATCTCGAAGGCTGAAACTTCACTCGAACAACTCTAACGTTGCACTTCATCAACCACACGATCACCGAAATGATCCCCCAACTATCAAGAATGGAAAGATTTCATCAAAAATAGTCCAATGATACCCATATTGATAGGATTAGAAATCGGGGTAAAATAGTCAAAAAATTTACTTTGAAAATCAAAAGGGTAAAATCAAACTTTTAGTTGAAAAACAAGTTCTACAGGTGAAGAGGGATTTGTGGTTGGAAACCCATTAAAGCCGATCGAAAAACGAGTTCCAATTCATGAAAATATTAGTTTCCCAACTCAAGGGACCCCCCCGCCCCCCTAAAAATAAATTCACATTGAAATCATGATTTAAAAGTGTTTCGGATGATAAGAATACAAGGAATCAATAAATAATTGGTAGGGAAAGCTTACCCACACGAGTTTTAACAAAAATGCTCCTAAGAATGCATCCCCAAAGCTCCAAAAGATTGAAAATGGAGGAAATGAGAAAAATGGGAAGAATCTCGAATTTTATGTTCTTTCCAGGTGAAAAATGGTCATCGCGATCACTAGCCACTAACTCTTGCAACTGCGAAGGGAACACAATGAGAGCTCTATTCGCAATTGTTAAGGCTAAGGAAAAGACACATTGCGAATGTAAGCCTCTGACTGCGATCGCGAAGGCCACAGAGAAGACATGTCGTGATTGTGAGCTTATGGGTTATGATCGTGAAGGTAAAAAATGACATGCACCAGTAACTAAAAAACCAGTAGCCCAACACAAGGAGAATGCTTTAGAATAGACCCTTAAAAATCATTCGGGGTTTGATAAAAATAAACTGGAAATGCTACCTCACTAAAATAGACATACTAAACACAATAGAATCGTCAGATTTTTTGAAAGAGGTCAAATGAAGGAATTACTCTCCCGGACCACTCTTAAGGCTTAAAACTCAACTTCTTACCTAAAGGCCCAAAACTCAACCCAAGGCCTCGAAAACCTCACCAACCACCTTAGTAGCCCTAACTTGGCGTTCAAAATGCAATGGCACTGGCGAAATTCCCATCCGACGTTCAGAACTCAAAACTAACCAAAGTCAACCATACCAAGAATTCTCAACTCAAAGGGTCAAAATCATCAAAAACATACTCAATAGCATCGGGGACCACACCAACCATATTTGCAACATAAACTAAGCATGGAAACACCAAAGGGAAGGGCAAAATTGTAAATTCATAACTAAAAGAAAATTCACAAGAAATGGGACATTACGGGAGTACTCGTATTATATTTGTTTTACCTCGTGTGTAGTGATTTTCTTGTTGTATATTGTGTTGTTTGGTACTCACTCCTTACTTCTACACTTGTATAGGTTACGAGCCCAAATCTGTGTCATTATTCTTCTTCATTAGTTCGTCTGAGGCTTTTTTATGGAGACTTGAGAGGTAGATATTTGTCACCTTAGCAGGCCCTCTTGCTTATTATGTTCATGTTCCACTATAAAAAAATAATACATTGAGACTTGTATTTTCTTTCAAATTAGTTGCAATACATTAGTAGCTTGTACACGTGACAATCAAGTTTTCTATTAATATTTTATTTTCTGCATTTCTATCTTTGTATTTTGGATTTTAGGCTTACTTGTCTTGGTGGATAAGATGAGTGTCATCACATCCATTTTTGGGTCGTGACACAATCAGAATAAAAAAGAAACAAATAAAGGCCAAAAATGGTTGGCCCAAAAAGTGACAAAAAAATAAAAATAAAAAAACAGAATATATTAGATGATAAATCTCTTTGATATGCTCAAATTACACCTCTTTTAAGAAGTATAATGCGGTCATTGTCAAATGTAGAATCCAACTAGGTTGGGTCGAATTATGCAGGAAATAAGGTGAAAACTAAGTCTTATGTGGTTATCTTACTATAAGTTGATTTTTTTCCATATAAATAGGGTTTGAGAAAATTATTTATAGTTCGATATCAACTGTAATCAAGTAACAATAATAATATTTCAATAAAATGGAGTCAATTAATAAAAGAAATTAGGGTTTTGATCACCATGGTTTCATGAAAAACTAAGGTAACTAACGATAGTAGACTCTTCCAATGCTTAACTGTGCGAGCTATCAATTAGAATATTACATCACCTTGATACTGTTCTTTATGATGTTCCACTCTGACTTATAGTTGATAAATTATATGGGGAACTTTCACATATAGCCACTCAAAAATAGTCTAATTACTCTCCATAGCTATAGTTTGATAATTACAATTCGTAGCTACATGTTATATGGAGGAGAAAGGCGAGCGAGACTGGGAGAGAGAGGAGAGAGCCGAGAGAGAGGGGGCAAAGAGTGGGAGAAAAGTGAATTGTATATGTATATAGGTTAGATAATTGTATGGGCAATTTAAGAATCACTCGATATGATCCTACATGTAAATGAAGAATAGTTCGAGTCTTAACTTAGAAATTTTTGGGATGTTACAATTTTGAAGAGAATTCTTGTACTAAATCATTTGGGTAGTCCGTTGTAACTCTAAAACTTTATTTTTCATTAATTATTTGTAGATTTTAACATCAGAACTTGAGATTTTGATTGGCAAATGGCAAGGTTTTTCAAGAACTTGAGTCCAAAAGTGAAATGGTGATTGTGAACTGATTTGAATTCCTTTTTCACAATGGTTTTTACCAATGAGTTCCAAATGTTTGGGTAACAATTTCAAGTGAATATTTTGGATTCAAACCCCATTTTTGGAATTGGATTTTTGAGGTGGTTTGACCTATTTTTCAAAATGTATGAATTGGGAGTTATTATTTTCAGAACCTTATTATTATTACTTGATTGACCTAGATTGTGAGGATTTGCATATTATTCAGAAGGGAAAGACTCAAGTCTTGGATTCAGTTTGATTGAATTTAGGCAAGTAATCTTCTACACCTTGTAGAATCTCGTATTTGCTTTCATTATGTGTATTGGGGAGTAATGGGAATGAGGTGATGGGCTCAATTATGCCACTTAATTAATCTTAATGAATAAAAGGGGAATTAACAAAAAAGGCAATGTGTTGATCAAAATGCTTTGTGAATTGCCTTGTTATGGACCTAAATTGTTGATTGATGAAAAGCCTTGATGGCATTGGCCTGAACTTGAGTTGCTTGAATTGTTGTCTTTTCCTTATGGTGTGAAATTGCTTATTTGAATTGATTGTTGTGCACCATGAGGAGACGTGTGATGAATGTGCCAAAGGCAAATGCTTCCAGCAAGTGATTTGATATAAAGCCGAAGGATAATGGTTCCGACTAGTGATGTGATATAAAGCTGGTGAGAAATGGTTCTGGCTAGTGATGTTGTACCAATAGGAAATAGTTTTGGCAAGTGCTTGATTATCATGATTTGATGAACTTGATACTTGAAATTGGTGCAATTGGTACATGTGATTGATCTACTTGATACTTGTGATTGACATACTTGAAACTTGTGGGTTGTTGAACTATGAATATTAGACTCTAATTGTTAGGCCTTGTGAATTGTGTATTGTAGAACTGTTAGGTTGGGCTGATTTCTATGCACCTATTAGTTTAAAGAAGTTCCTATTCTATCTAATTTTTTCTTTGTTTAGTATGTTGCTTGTTGAGTACCCTGTTGGTTGGTACTCACTACTTGTTTCTACACCTGTGTAGGTTCTGAGCTTAGACTCATCTAATCTTCTTCTTCTCCTATTCATGAGGCTTGTCAAGGACTTGAGAGGTAGCTAATTGCCATCCGGTGGTCCATCTCGTTCCTTTTACTTTATGTTATGTTCTATTAGAGAAATAAAGAAATTGAGACTTGTATTATCTTTAATTTCGAATTATATATTTTCTATACTAGTGGTTTGTACACGTGACAACCAAGTTTTGGGGGTTATATTAGAATGACTAAGTTTTTTGTTCTTATATGTTATTCTTGTTTTACTTTCAGCATTTCTTTTATTTTGTTAGGTTGAGGCTAACTTGTCTAGGTGGGAATAAATTAGTGTCATCATGTCCATTTTTTGGTCATGAAAATAGTATCATATCCCCAAGTTCATAGGTCTAATGTGTGTACAAGACAAGTCCAAGTAGAGTCTCGAGGATCGATATGGATATAATTATACTTATCTTCGAAAGGCTATGAAGATTGTTAGGAAATTTCCGTGATTCATTCTTTTCTTATCATTTGTTGTTACCTTCACTAGTGATGATCTTTTACATATTGTTTTTGCAGAAGCCGAGGACCCGATCTTATGTTTCTAGTGGTAGAGGGGGGTAGTCCCAAAGATAGGTATTGAGATCCCAACTAGGGGTAGGGGTAGGGACCTAGTTAAAGGTCATGCTCATGGAGTAGCACCGTCTAGAGGTCATTCCCATGGAGCGGCACCAGCTAGAGGTAGATCTAGAGAGGTCTCTCCTGAGCCACACGTTGACGTTGTTAAGAACTAGGTTCCTTCTGAGTTTCTAGCTCCTTTGTTTCAAGATACTTTGATGAGGATGTTTGATGTGTTGGAGAACTTCTCTTAGGGGGGTGCAAGATGTATACCACACTAAGACTAAATAGGAGGTGCAGAACCCAGGTCAGTAGCAAGGCTTTGATTTTTCATGACCAGGTTGGTAAGCCACCAGTGGTTTTTGCACGGCTGTTGGTGCACAAATTACTCCTGAGGTTATTCTGACAGTTGATGATCAGTGGTGTTATGAGAGGTTTTAGAAGATGAAACTACCCCAGCTTTAAGGTGGTAAGAGCGAGGATGTTCATGAGTTCTTGACCTTATTCCATGAGATACTTGAGGCGTTGGGTATGGTGGATGCACGTGGTGTTCATTTTGTAGCACTTCAGCTCTGTGGACCTTACAAAGAGTGGTGGAAGACTAATGTGAGGTATAGACCAGTTGGATCTCTTCCGACAGAGTGGTATACAATCTCTAGTGCTTTCAAGACCGCTTCATTCGTTGGAGCGTGAGAGACGAGATTCGACAGAGGTTTGAGGATTTGAGACATGGCAGTTTGTCTGTGACTAAGTATGAGGCTCATTTCTATAAGCATCGGGGCATGCTTTGTCTATTGTCCTAGATGAGGTGGAAATAGTATGTAGGTTCGTGAGAGGGTTGACTTTCTCCACTAGATCTTATGTGTTCAGAGCAACCAGAGATGGGGCTTCCTTTTAATCCATTGTAATTACCGCCAAGGAGGCGGAGTTGATGGTTAGAGAGAAGTTTGGGGATCCCAAGAGAGCCTGTTCTTCCGATCAGCTTTTTGGCACCTCAAATAGAGTTCACATAGGGGTTGTAGTTCTTTTCAGTGTTGTGGGCCTTTTCATGAATTCATGCCAGCAACAGAGAATGGACCGAAATCCCAGGGATCCTATGGTTTTGGTCGAGGTAGCCATGGTAGTTCATCTGGTTCGTAGCAGCAGTCATCCACACCGAGGTCTTATTATGGGTGTGGGGATCCAGGTGATATGATTTGGAAGTGTCACGACCCAGGTTATCCCCTAGACGTAACATAGCGTAGTTGACCCCGAAGGGGTCGCATACAAGCCCTTAGCATAATCATACACACAATGTCATAAGAAATAATGCGGAAAATTAAAACTTTTCTAAAAATAAGTCAAACTTAAAATTCCATATATAAAGAGTTGTGGAAATACTAGACTTGTCTCATTAAAAACCATCTAAACATAAGAGTACGAAATTAGGGACTTAACCCTTTACATCCATGAAAGTTTTAACATAATAAAGTACGACTAAAACTAAGACTAAAATAACCATCTGGTCCTCGAACTGGAGGACTCACCAACTTAAGGAATAGTCGACCTGAGCTTTACTTTGAAGAAGGAAGTAATGAATCAACGTCCGGGACCTATACTCATAGAATGAAGAAAAGAAGGGGGTTAGCACAAATATGTACTAAGTATGGAAACATGCATCAACACATTTGAATATGCTAAATAGGACATTTTTCTTGGAAGTATGCATTTATCAAGTTTGGAAAGCCAATATGCATTTTCAAACATAGAAGACAAGCTATAGTCACAATACACTCATAACATAGTAATATCAATACCTTAGCAACCTCTAAGAACGCTTGTGCAAGGTATGGTTGGCATCCCATAATAACAACCTTACTAAGCATTCCTTGAAGCCACATATTCATTACCATAATCTTCAAGCTTACCATAATCCATAGTCATAAATGTGGAATTATACAAGTACATGAACTAAACATAAGGAAAGTCATCTATCCATATCTTATCATACCATAAGGAAACCATTCCACAACATCCTAATAAGTCTCCTTGTGCAATGTAAAAGTGAAGTCCCATACCCCCACTCCCACCAAGTAAACCCATTAAGAAATCATAGTATAGTTACTATCATATTCATTATCTTATTGTTATTAGGGAATATTAGCCATAATCGACATAGACCATGTGAGCTGTATGGAATCCGGTGTCATATAACCCCACACCGAAAGAAGGCGATCTTACTTGTCGAAGGTAGAACTAATCATATTTAGCTTCTAAGGGGATCCACTAGCTAAGTCCTATGTTTGGCACATAGTTATTGGCTAGGGAGATTGCTACTAGAAACCCAACCTATTGCATTAGTGGAGGAGCTTCCATCTCATGAGTTTACTATAGCTGGCCCAACCTATTGCATTAGCGGAGGAGCCTCTTTCTCATTGTCCATATCAACTGGTACTAAGCATTATTTCCCAATTATACATAATTAGTATGGAATTGTATCTACATGTGTGAAGGTATACTTTACCCTTCGTTCAATAAAACTCACTAAATAGCTCATAGATTCATTTAAGTGAGAACTACCTTTCACCTTAGAATCATCATTTTAGGGTGAGTAACTTTCACCTCATTATTCATAGTGTTTTTATGAGAACTAGCCCTTCAATCAACACAACAACATCAAGATCATCCTAGAAAATTTATTCATAAACATGTGTAAGGATAAGGGAAATTAGTCTTCCAACAACATCTCAATTCATACAATAGTCATAGGATTCTCACCTTGCAAATGAGTTCATAAGTTCATCAATAAATATCAACAATCATGAACAATTCTTCACAATTTACCACTTGCAAGGTCATGAACCAAGGCTCACACTTACATTTAGGATATACTATTGTCAACATGAATAAGGCAAGGTTTCATACATAGTAGAAATCACCTTCATTGAAATTCATGAAATTTGGGTCATGGTGTAGTTCATGGGTTCATGGAGAGTTTTACTATAAAATCACCATTAAAATGTCAAATCATCCATAATATACATCAAATAATATAATGAAAACGTTTTTAGGGAGAACCCATGACTAGAATGAAAACCCTAGCTTTTGAACAATAAAACCCATTATCGAAATTGAGTTGAGACGGCTTCATGGAGGAAGGTATTCCATGAATCAAGGTTCCCATACCTTGTTGGATGTTAACCCATGAAATTTGATTGAAGTTCTTGATGCTTGAACCCTAATCTTGACCTTCTCCTTTGTTCTTTAATGGAGGAACTTCTTAGAGAGAAGAGAGAATTTGGAAGATATTTTTGGAGTTATGAGAGTTAAAAAACTTGATCAATACTTAAAAATACTTTAATAAACTTAAAATAACTAAATATAACCGTCCTACACCCTAACTTAATTAATTAGTAAGTTACCAAACTACCATCACCTAGGCCGAGTCCTTGACAAATGTGCAGGCCACGTTCACGACTCCCCCACCTACGGACCGTAGGTGGGATTACAGAGCGTGTTGTGCTTCCATCGTTTGGGTCAGAGAGGGGAGGTTCAAGGCCATGGTGAAGAGACTAAGTCTTAACTCATGAGGCCTATCCACGGAGGGTGTGCTAGTCCACGGACCGAGCTGCACGTCCGTGGAAAGGGACTGAGACATGGAAATTTTAGGGGATTTTGGTGGAGCCTAAAGCTGGACGCACGACTCCCATTTACCGGGAGTGAGTCAGTCCACGCCTCGTAGTCCTTGGCTCGTGAATGAAGCAACATTTGGCAACTTTTGGAGCAGCCTTTTGGCTCTCATCCAGGACCTTTGGGGGGTCCTTGTGGGAGCCTTTCTTTGATGTATAAGCTCTAGGACCTTAGTACTTGGTTAGGGAACTTCTTTTATGACTTGAATCTTGATGTTAACTCACTAACCTCCTTGAACCTCAACATTAGCTCACATGCTTAGGCTCTAGATTAGCCTAGCATTTTCTGGAGTGTTACATTATCACCTCCTTAGGAACATTCGTCCTCGAATGACAATTTAAAACACATTAAGGGGGGTTAACGATTCAAGACTAGCAACCCAACAATATGCCACATTAACAATGCACAAAATATAAGAGAAACATCACTCCACCTCAAGACATAATCAATGCAATCATAAGTAGGTAGGAATTACATCTACAACCCACTATGCATAAAACATTATCATTTCATATAAACTTAGTAGGACCTACCTGCTCCATACAACGAGCTCAACACAATTAATCAATAAAGAGCCATCTAGCCATATCATAAAAAGTATAGCACACATGTTCATTAGTTCACCTCATGAACCAAATATGCAACCATTATGCTAAAGTACAGCGCCACATAAGGAATACATAAATCATGAAAACTCAGTACATGCTAAACATGGATTCTCACATGAACATGCACACATAAGAAAATCATAAAGAAAACTCATAGTACAATTATTCCAAAACGCCAACTCAAGAACTAATTACCTCAAGTAGGGGTAGGAGTAGAAGGAAAAAGATGAGGATAGCGGGACTTCATATCGGCCTCGGCCTCCCAAGTAGCACCCTCAACTAAGTGATTCCCCCATAAGACTTTAACCGAAACTACTTCTCTATTCCTTAACTTCTTAACTTGCCGGTCTAAAATCTCAACCGAAACTTATACATAGGAAAGATTTTCATCAACTCCTAAAACCTCTAAGGGAAGGATGGATACCGGATCACCAATGCACTTCTTGAACATGGAGACATGGAACACTAGATGAACTGGAGCCAACTTACTGGGTAAGTCCAATTCATATGCAACCTTTCCCACACGTGCTAAGATTTGGTATGGCCCCACATATCGAAGACTAAGTTTCCCCTTCTTGCCAAACCTCATCACACCCTTCATAGGTGAGATTTTTAGGTAGACCCAATCACCAATCTCGAATTCAAGATCCCTTCTTCTATTGTTGGCATAGGACTTTTGCCGACTTTGAGCTGTCTTCAACCTCTCTCTAATGATTCGAACCTTTTTAATGGTACCATACACTATATCAGGACCAATTAGAGCAAAATCACCTACTTCAAACCAACCTACCGGAGATCTACACCTCTTACCGTAAAGTGCTTCAAACGGAGCCATAGAAATGCTTAATTGGTAACTATTGTTGTAGGCAAATTCAATCAATGGAAGATGATCGTCTCAATTTCCCTTGAAATCAATCACACACGCCCTCAACATATCCTCTAAGGTCTGAATGGTCCGTTCCGCTTGACCATCTGTCTGAGGGTGGAAGGCGGTACTAAGTTTAACATTGGTTCCAAGCCCTCTTTCGAATGCTTTCCAAAAATGTGAAGTAATTGAGTGCCCCGATCCGATATGATGGACAGAGGAACCCCATGTAATTTCACTATTTCCTCGATGTATAACTTAGCATAGTCTTCTGCCGAGAAGGAAATCTTGACAGGAAGGAAATGGGCTGATTTTGTCATTATATCAATACTGACCCAAATAGAATTACGTCGCCTTCGAGTACGAGGCAACCCCGTCTATATCTTGCAACAAACCTCCTGATTTTTAGTGTTCGGCTTTGACTTGCTGACAATTTGGACATTTTTCCACAAAGCCCGCTATATCCTTCTTTATGCCATTCCACCAATAGACCTCCCGCAAATCATGGTACATCTTGGTGGCTCCCGGATGAATAGAATATCGTGAACCATGAGCCTCTTCTAGAATATGATCTATTAAGCCATCAACATCCGTAACACACAATCTACCTTGGTACCTAAGTACCTCATATCCCCCTTGGGAGAAAGCCTCAATGGACTTATTGAGAATCGATTCTTTTAGCTCCATCAAAATAAGATCAAGATGTTGCTTAGACTTCACATCAACTATAACAGATGATTCGGAACTATGGTGAACCATGAATCCACCCTTCAAAGAATCTACCAGTTGGACACCTAAACGGGCCAACCTATGCACATCGCGAACTAGTTCCTCCTTCCCTTCTTCTACATAAGTTACACTGCCCATCGTCAATCGACTTAAGGTGTCGGCAACTACATTAGTTTTGTCGGGGTGGTAAAGGACACATATATCATAATCTATTAAAAGTTCCAACTACCTCTTTTGTCGAAGATTCAAATCTCTCTAACTAAACACATATTGGAGATTCTTGTGGTCAGTGCACACGTCAACATGGACCCCATATAATTAGTGCCTCCAAATTTATAAGGCAAAAACTACTGCTGCCAATTCTAGATCATGTGTCGGATAATTCTTTTCATGTACTTTGAATTGTCTCGAATCATAGGCAATCACCTTGCCATGTTGCATAAGAACACATCCCAAATCCACTAGGGAAGCGTCGCAATAAACTACAAACCCATCAGTACCCTCCGGTAAGATCAACAACGGAGCGATGGTGAGTCTATTCTTTAACTCTTGGAAACTCTTCTCACAAGTCTCAGACCACTCAAATTTGGATTTCTTTTGAGTCAAAGTTGTTAACGGAGAATCAATGGATGAGAAACCTTCGACAAACCTTCTATAATACCTAGCCAAGCCCAAAAAGCTTCGTATATCAGTGGGACTTAGAGGTCTAGGCCAATTCTTAACCACATCGGTCTTTTTAGGATCAACCTCTATACCTTGGTCTGACACTATATGACCGAGGAAAGCAACCAACCTTAGCCAAAACTCGCACTTGCTAAACTTAGCATACAATTGTTGGTCTCTAAGGACTTGCAAAACTATCCTCAAATCCTCCATGTGATCTCCCTCACTCTTAGAATAGATCAAAATATCGTCAATAAAGATGATCACAAATGAATCAAGGTATTGCCTAAACACCTCATTCATAAGATCCATAAAAGCTACCGGAGCATTGGTTAGACCAAAAGACATCACTAAGAATTCAAAGTGACCATACCTCGTTCGGAATGCTATTTTAGGAATATCAACATCTCTCATCCTAAGTTGGTGATAACCCGAACGTAAGTCAATCTTCAAAAGATAACTCGTCCCTTGGAGTTGGTCAAATAAATCACCAATCCTGGGGAGCAGGTAATTATTCTTTATAGTGACCTTGTTCAGCTGGCGATAATCAATGCACATCCTAAGGGACCAATCCTTCTTTTTCATTAATAATATCGGTGCACCCCATGAAGATATGCTCGGTTGAATAAAACCCTTATCTAGCAAATCCTTGTGTTGAGCTTTTAACTCTTTCAATTCAGCTGGGGTAATCCAGTAATGAGGAATAGATATGGGTTTTGTATCTGGTATAAGATCAATGCCAAAGTCTATTTCCCGTTCTGGAGGAATACCGGGCAAGCCATCAGGAAAAACCTCAGGAAGCTCCCTCATTATGGGGACCGACTCTAAAGGAGGAGTCTCAGACTCAACGTCCTTAACCCTTACAATATGGTAGATATAACCCTTAGAAATAATTATACAAGTCTTTAGACACAAAATGAATCGACCTCTAGGAATTGAATTTCCCCCTTTCCATTCAAAAACGAGATCATCAGGAAACTGAAACTTCACTACCCGAGTTCTACAATCAATGGAGGCAAAACAAGCACGCAACCAATCCATCCCCAAGATGACAACAAAGTCTAACATATCTAACTCTTCCAAATCAACCTGAGTCTCTATGAGGTAAAGAAATGGGACAATTTCTATACTCTTTTTGCAACGACTGAGTCACCAATTGGAGTGGACACTGAAAAAAGGTTCTATCAGTGTTTCGGGGAGTACATCAAATTTCATAGCTACCAAAGCTGTAACAAAAGATAAAGTAGCACCAGGGTCTAACAATGAATAAATATAAATGGAAAATACTTGTAACAAACCAGTGACAACATCCGCGGATCCCTCTTGATCACTTTGGGACTGGAGAGCATAAAAGCGACTCTTCTTCGGAGCATCCGATTTAGAACCACTTGGAGGGGCTTGATTGCCCTCTCTTCCCTTCGCCGAATGGGTTGGGTAATCTTTCAATTGCTGCCCACCCTTTCCACATCCATAGCACACACCCATACCGACAAGACATTTACCACCACATTTTGCACAAGTAGGCCTCTCGACATAAGAACCACCTCCACAACCACCATGTGTCTTAGGAGTAGGCACCTTTTATTTTTTTACATTAGAAGTGTTAGGGGTACCTTTATTAGAAAACCCCTTCTTAAAATTTGGTTTTCCTTGAACCTCAAATCTGCCTTTAGACGAATGGCTATCATATATTCTTGTCCTTTTCACTTTTCTACCAGCCTGCCTGAGTTTTTCTTCCTCAATTTGTTCGGCATGAACAATGAGGCGTGAAATGTTCATGATTGGGATGAGCATTGCCGAACGACACTCATTTACCACCAAAACAGATATCCCCATAACATATTTATTCATCTTGTCCCTTGAGTCTGCCACTAAGATTGGAGCATGCTTAGACAATTGCGTGAATTTAAGGCCATATTCTTTCACACACATACCTCCATGGCGAAGGTTGATGAATTCCTGCATCTTCCTCTCCCTCAATTATAGTGGGAAAAACCTATCAAGGAATGCCGATTTGAATGCTTCCTAATCAATTAGACCCTCTCTCACGGTTCTCTCTCCTTTCCATTATTCATACCAAACTTGAGCTACGTCCTTCAACTGGTAGGCGGCCAATTCCGCCTTCTCACGATTAGTCACTCCCATAGCATCAACCACCTTTAACACTTCATCTAGAAAACCTTGTGGATCTTCATCCACTTTGGAGCCATAGAAGGTAGGGGGATTCATTCTGGTGAAATCCCTAATATTGGAAGCAGTTGCGCTATAATTCGGATTCGGTTGAACTCTTGCATCCCTAGTAAATTGATTCGTCAAAGCCCGAGTCAGGGTCTAGAGAGTCGTCCTAATCTCCACATTAGTCATAGCTCCCACCTCATCAGGCACTTGAGGATCTAGAGGAGCTTGGGGAGGATTCCCTTTATTGACATTCTACTCTTGCCCTCTCTTTGCATTACCTCTCTTTGCATTACCTCCCCTTGCATTCATTTCCTATAATTGTAAGAAAAAGAGTTAGAAAGGAGATCACAAGACAAAGATTTCAAGCACGAATAGAGAGTGATGAAAGAAGGGAAAATTTCCTAAATATCCTATAGCCTCTCACTCATAAGTGTGGCGCGCTTCACACTCATGAACGAGACTCAATTAGTCATGGTTTAATGAGACGTCAATCCTAAATATTATTCCAAAAACCTTATGCTCTGATACCACATTTGTCACGACCCGGGGTTACCCTAGACTTAACATGGCATAGTTGACCCCGAAGGGGTCGCATACAAACCCTTAGCATAATCATACACATAATGTCATAACAAATAATGCGGAAAATTAAAACTTTTCTAAATAGAAGTCAAACTTCAAATTCCATATATAAAGATTTGTGGAAATACTAGACCGGTCTCATTAAAAACCATCTAAACATAAGAGTACGAAATTAGGGACTTAACCCTTTACATCCATGAAAGTCTTAACATAATAAAGTACAACTAAAACTAAGATTGAAATAAACATCTGGTCCTCGAACTGGAGGACTCACCAACTTAGGGAATATTCGACCCAAGCTTTACTTTGAAAAAGGAAGTAATGAATCAACGTCTGGGACCTATACTCATAGAATGAAGAAAAGAAGGGGGTTAGCACAAATATGTACTAAGTATGAAAACATGCATAAAAACATTTGAATATGCTAAATAGGACATTTTTCTTGGAAGTATGCATTTATCAAGTTTGGAAAGCCAATATGCATTTTCAAACATAGAAGACAAGCTATAGTCACAATACACTCATAACATAGTAATATCAATACCTTAGCAACCTCTAAGAACACTTGTGCAAGGTATGGTTGGCATTCCATAATACCAACCATACTAAGCATTCCTTAAAGCCACATATTTATTACCATAATCTTCAAGCTTACCATAATCCATAGTTATAAATGAGGAATTATACAAGTACATGAACTAAACATAAGGAAAGTCATCTATCCATATCTTATCATACCATAATGAAACCATTCCAAAACATCCTAATACGTCTCCTTGTGCAATGTAAAAGTGAAGTCCCATACCCCCACTCCCACCAAGTAAACCCATTAAGAAGTCATAGTATAGTTACTATCATATTAATTATCTTATTGTTATTAGGGATATTAGCCATAACCGACATAGACCATGAGAGCTACATGGAATCCGGTGTCATATAACCCCACACCGAAAGAAGGCTATCTTACTTGCCGAAGGTAGAACAAATCATATTTAGTTTCTAAGGGGATCCATTAGCTATTTCCTATGTTTGGCACATAGTTATGGGATAGGGAGATTGCTAACCCAACCTATTGCATTAGTGGAGGAGCTTTCATCTCATGAGTTTACTATAGATGACCCAACCTATTGCATTAGCGGAGGAGCCTCTTTCTCATTGTCCATATCCACTCGGTACTAAGCATTATTTCCCAGTTATACATAATTAGTATGGAATTGTATGTACATGTGTAAAGGAATACTTTATCCTTCATTCAATACAACTCACTAAATAGCTCATAGATTCATTTAAGTGAGAACTACCTTTCACCTTAGAATCATCATTTTAGGGTGAGTAACTTTCACCTCATTATTCATAGTGTTCTCATGAGAACTAGCCCTTCAATCAACACAACAACATCAACATCATCCTAGACAATTTATACATAAACATGTGTAAGGATAGGGGAAATTAGTCTTCCAACAACATCTCAATTCATACAATAGTCATAGGATTCTCACCTTGCAAATGAGTTCATAAGTTCATCAATAACTATCAACAATCATGAACAATCCTTCACAATTTACCACTTGCAAGGTCATGAACCAAGGCTCACACTTACATTTAGGATATACTATCATCAACATGAATAAGGAAAGGTTTCATAACCAAATTAACATAACCACAATATATAGTAGAAATCACATTGCATCAATACCTTCATTGAAATTCATGAAATTGGGGTCATGGGGTAGTTCATGGGTTCATGGGGAGTTTTATTATAAAATCACCATTAAAACATCAAATCATTCATAATATACACCAATTAAAATAATGAAAACATTTTTAGGTAGAACCCATGACTATAATGAAAATCCTAGTTTTTGAACAATAAAACCAGTTTTCGAAATTGAGTTGAGAGGGCTTCATGGAGGAAGTTATTCCATGAATCAAGGCTCCCATTCCTTGTTTGATGTTAACCCACGAAATTTGAGTGAAGATCTTGATGCTTGAACCCTAATCTTGACCTTCTCCTTTGTTCTTCAATGGAGGAACTTCTTAAAGAGAGAAGAGAGAATTTGGAAGATATTTTTGGAGTTATGAGAGTTAAAAGACTTGATTAATACATAAAAATGCTTTAATATAGTTAAAACAACTAAATATAACTGTCCTACACCCTAACTTAATTAATCAGTAAGTTACCAAACTACCCTCACCTAGGTCGAGTCCTTGACAGATGTGCAGGCCAGGTTCACGACTCCCTCACCAACGGACCGTAGGTAGGACTACGAAACGTGCTATGCTTTCGTTGTTTGGGTCAGAGAGGGGAGGTTCAAGGCCATGGTGAGGAGACTAAGTCTCAACTCACGAGGTCTATCAACGGAGTGTGAGCTGGTCCACGGACCGTGTTGCACGTCCGTGGAAAGGGACTGAGACATGGAAATTTTGGGGGCTTTTGGTGAAGCCTAAGGCTGGACACACGACTCCCATCTACGGAGCGTGAGTCAGTCCACGCCTCGTGCTCCTTGGCTTATGAATGAAGCTGCATTTGGCAGCTTTTGGAGCAGCCTTTTAGCACTAATCCATGCCCTTTGGGGGGTCCTTGTGGGAGCCTTTCCTTGACCTATAAGCTCTAGGACCTTAGTACTAGGTTAGGGAACTTCTTTTACGACTCGGATCTTGATGTTAACTCATTAACCTCCTTGAACCTCAACATTAGCTCACATGCTTAGGCTCTAGATTAACCTAGCATCTTCCTGAGTGTTACATTATCACCCCTTAGGAACATTTGTCCTCGAATGACACTTTAAAACAAATTATGAGGGGTTAACGATTCAAGATTAGCAACCCAACAACATGCCACATTAACAATGCACAAAATATAAGAGAAACATCACTTCACCGCAATTCATAATCAGTGCATTTACAAGGAGGTAGGAACTACATCCACAACCCACTATGCACACAACATTATCATTTCATAACAACTTGGGAGGAACTACCTGCTCCTTACAACGAACTCAACACAATTAATCAATAAAGAGCCATCTAGCCATATCATAAAAAGTATAGCACACATGTTCATTAGTTCACCTCATAAGCCAAATATTCAACCAATATGCGAAAGTGCAGCCCCACATGAGGAATAAATAAATCCTGAAAACTCAGTACATGCTAAACATGGATTCTCACATGAACATTCACACATAAGAAAATCATAAAGAAAACTCATAGTACAATTATTCCAAAACGCCAACTCAAGAACTAATTACATCAAGTAGGGGTAGGAGTAGAAGGAAAAAGATGATGATGGCGGGACTTCATATCGGCCGCGGCCTCCTAAGTAGCTCCCTCCTCCATAAGACTTTAACCGAAACTACTTCTTTGTTCCTTAACTTCTTAACTTGCTGGTCTAAAATCTCAACCGGAACTTTTTCATAGGAAAGATTTTCATCAACTCCTAAACCCTCTAAGGGAAGGATGGATACCAGATCACCAATGCACTTCTTGAGCATGGAGACATGGAACACTAGATGAACCGGAGCCAACTCACTGGGTAAGTCCAATTCATATGCAACCTTTCCCACACGTGCCAAGATTTGGTATGGCCCGACATATCGAGGACAAAGTTTACCTTTCTTGCCAAACCTTATCACACCCTTCATAGGTGAGATTTTTAGGTAGACCCAATCACCAATCTCAAATTCAAGATCCCTTCTTCTATTGTCAGCAGAGGACATTTGTTGACTTTGGGCCGTCTTGAACCTCTCTCTGTTGAGTCGAACATTTTCAATGGCATCATAAACTAGATCGGGACCAATTAGAGAAAACTCACCTACTTCAAACCAACCCACCAGAGATCTACATCTCCTACCATAAATTCCTTCAAACGGAGCCATAGAAATGCTTGAGTGGTAACTACTGTTGTACGCAAATTCAATCAATGAAAGATAATCGTCCCAATTTCCCTTGAAATCAATCACACACGCCCTCAACATATCTTCTAAGGTCTGAATGATCCGTTTCGCTTGACCATCCATCTGAGGGTGGGAGGCGGTACTAAGTCTAACATTGGTTCGAAGCCCTCTTTGGAATGCTTTCCAAAAATGTGAAGTAATTGAGTGCCCCGATCCGATATAATGGACAAAGGAACCCCATGTAATTTCACTATTTCCTCGATGTATAACTTATCGTAGTCTTTTGCCGAGAAGGAAATCTTGAAAGGAAGGAAATGGGCTGATTTCGTCATTCTATCAACAATGACCCAAAAAGAATCGTGTCACCTTCGAGTACGAGGCAACCCCACAATGAAGTCCATATTCACCTCCTCCCACTTCCAAGTGGGAAGATCTATATCTTGCAACAAACCTCCTGGTTTTTGGTGTTTGGCTTTGACTTGCTGACAATTTGGACATTTTGCCACAAAGCCTTCTGTATCCTTCTTTATGCCATTCCACCAATAGACCTCCCGCAAATCATGATACATCTTGGTGGCTCCTGGATGAATAGAATATCATGAACCATGAGCCTCTTCTATAATATGATCTCTCAAGCCATCAACATCCGTAACACACAATCTACCTTGGTACCTAAGCACCCCATCTTCCCCTTGGTAGAAAGCCTCAACGGACTTATTGAGAATCGATTCTTTCAACTCCATCAAAATAGGTTCAAGATGTTGCTTAGACTTCACATCAACCACAATGGATGATTCGAAACTATGGTGAACCATGAATCCGCCCTTCAAAGAATCTACCAATTGGACACCTAAACGGGCCAACCTATGCACATCGCGAACTAGTTCCTTCTTCCCATCTTCTACATGAGTCACACTGCCCATCGTCAATCGACTTAAGGCGTCGGCAACTACATTAGCTTTACCGGGGTGGTAGAGGACACTTATATCATAATCTTTAAAAGTTCCAACCACCTCCTCTGTTGGAGATTCAAATCTCTCTGACTAAACACATATTGGAGACTCTTGTGGTCAATGAACACGTCAACATGGACCCCATATAATTAATGCCTTCAAATTTTAAAGGCAAAAACTACTACCGCCAATTATACATCATGGGTCGGACAATTCTTTTCATGTACTTTGAATTGTCTCGAAGCATAGGCAATCACCTTGCCATATTGCATAAGAACACATCCCAAACCCACTCGGGAAGCGTCGCAATAAACTACAAACCCATCAGTACCCTCCGGTAAGGTCAACACCGAAGCGGTGGTGAGTCTATTCTTTAACTCTTGGAAACTCTTCTCACAAGTCTCAGACCACTCAAAATTGAATTTCTTTTGAGTCAAAGCTGTTAACGGAGAAACAATGGATAAGAAACCTTCAACAAACCTTTTATAATACCTAGCCAAGCCCAAAAAGCTTCGTATATCAGTGGAACTTAGAGGTCTAGGCCAATTCTGAACAACATCGGTCTTTTTAGGATCAACATCTATACATTGGCTTGACACTCTATGACCGAGGAAAGCAACCAGCCTCAGCCAAAACTCGTACTTGCTAAATATAGAATACAATTGCTGGTCTCTAAGGACTTGCAAAACTATCCTCAAATGCTCCATGTGATCACCCTCACTCTTAGAATAGATCAAAAAATCATCAATAAAGACGATCATAAATGAATCAAGGTATTGCCTAAACACCACATTCATAAGATCCATAAAAGTTGCTGGAGCATTGGTTAGACCAAAAGACATCACTAAGAATTCAAAGTGACCATACCTCGTTCGGAAGGTTGTTTTAGGAACATCAACATCTCTCATCCTAAGTTGGTGATAGCCTTAACGTAAGTCAATCTTCGAAAAATAACTCGCCCCTTGGAGTTGGTCAAATAAATCATTAATCATGGGGAGCAGTTATTTATTCTTTATAGTGATCTTGTTCAGCTGGTGATAATCGATGCACTTCCTATGGGACCCATCCTTCATTTTCACAAATAAAATTATTGCACCCCATGGAGATATGCTCGGTTGAATAAAACCCCTATCTAGCAAATCCTTGAGTTGAGCTTTTAACTCTTTCAATTCAGTTGGGGCCATCCGGTATGGAGGAATAGATATGGGTTTTGTATCTGGTATAAGATTAATGCCAAGTCTATTTCTCGTTCTAGAGGAATAACGGGCAAGTCATCAGGAAAAAACTTAGGAAACTCCCTCACTATAGGGACCGACTCTAAAGGAGGAGTCTCGGACTCAACATCCTTAACCCTTACAATACGATAGATACAACCCTTAGAAGGACCTTTGGGGGGTCCTTGCCTTGACGTATAAGCTTTAGGACCTTAGTACTAGGTTAGGGAACTTCTTTTACGACTCGAATCTTGACGTTAACTCACTAACCTCCTTGAACCTCAACATTAGCTCACATGCTTAGGCTCTAGATTAACCTATCATTTTCCAGAGTGTTACATGAAGTGTCTTTTATGGACTCACTTAGGACCCCAACGTTCTTATTCAACTGCTCCTGCTAGTAATTCAATGCCTCCGGCCAGGGGTCGAGGCAGAGGTTAGTCCGATAGAGGTGACAAGACTTCTATTAGGGGGTGCTATAGCTCAGCAGAGCAGAATTTGGGATACTACTTAGACTAGAGGTAGTTAAGAGGGACAGTTTTATGTTTTTCCAAGGAGGCCAAAGGCCGAGACTTCTGATGTTATGATTACAAGTATCGTTCCAATTTGCCATCGTCCTATATCTATATTGTTTGATCAGGGGTCTAATTTCTCATGTGTGTCTACTTATTTTTCTACTAGATTTGATATGATGTGTGATGACATACTTGTGCCTATTCGTCTTTCTACACCAGTGGTGATTCCTTGATGGTGGATCGAGTGTATCAATTATGTCTCATTTCTTTGGTTGGGTATAATATTAGCGTCGACTTGATCACTCTAGAAATGTTAGACTACGATATTATTTTGGGTATGGATTGGCTCTTCCTACATCATGTTATTCTTTATTGTTTTGCTAAGACTGTGACCTTAGCGATGATGGGTGTCCTGAGAGTTGAGTGGACGGGTGCAAGTTGTTCTTACCCTAGCAAAGTTATCTTCTTCATTCAAGCTCAGAGGATGGTTAATAGAGGGTGTTTTTCCTATTTGGCCTTTATTCGGGACACTAGTGTTGAGCCATCTTCTATGGATCCTATTCTCGTTGTTCCAGAGTTTTCAAATATGTTTCCTACTGATCTTTCAGGTGTTTCTCCGAATAGAGACATTTATTTTGATATTGACTTGGAGCCGGGCACCATGCCCATCTCTATTTCTTCTTATCTCATGGATCCATCAGAGTTGAAAGAATTGAATGATCAGTTGTAGGACTTGTTACAAAACTTCGTAAGAAAATATCTCGAGAACTCTATGAATCATACAATCAGAAAAATTGATCTTGTTGAGAAATCGATGTCTTACTCCATAAGGGTTTCATTCGCCTAGTATTTCTCTATGGGGTGCTCCTATTTTTTTTGTGAGTAGGAAGGATGGTACCAAGAGGATGTTCATGGACTACAGACAAATGAACAAAGTGACAGTGAAGAACAATTATTCTCTTCCTCGTATTAATGACTTATTTGATCAACTTCAGGGAGCATCTCTAATTTCTAAGATTGATTTGAGGTTCGATTATCATCAGCTGAAGATTAGGGCATCGGATATCCCTAAGAAAACTTTCAGAATACGATGTGGACACTATGAGTTTCTTGTGATGTCCTTTTGTTTAACTGATGCTCCTATATCGTTCATGGAATCAATGAACAAGGTGTTTCGATAGTATTTGGATTCTTTTGTGATAGTCTTCATCGATGATATCTTAGTGTATTCCAAGACTAAGGAGGACCATGAGGATTGTTCTCTAGAGATTAAGGGAAGACAAATTATATGCAAAGTTCTCGAAGTGTGAGTTTTGGATTGATTTTGTTGCATTTCTTGGACACCACCAAATAGGGTATTCGGGTGGATCCAGTTAAGATTAAGGCAATTAGAGGTTGTACCAGGCGTACTCAGTTATCGAGATTTGGTGTTTTGTGGGGCTAGTAGGTTATTACAGGTAGTTTGTGCAGAGCTTCTCCACTATTGCATCTCCCTTGACCAGATTGACTCGCCAGAGTGTGAGATTACAATGGTCTGGTGAGTGTGAAGAGAGCCTTCAAAATCTCAAGACCTTATTGAATTCGGCTCCTATTTTAACTCTACCCAATGAGGGTCTAGACTTCACTATTTATTGTGATGCTTCTAGTGTTGGATTGGGTGGTATTCTGATGTAGAAGGGTAAGGTGATCGGATTTTCTTCTAGACAATTAAAGACCCATGAGAAGAACTACCCTAGTCATGATCTAGAGTTGGAACATGTAGTATTTGTGCTTAAGCTATGGCGGCATTATCGGTATTGGGTACATTGTGAGATCTTCACTAACCATTGGAGTCTTCACTAAATCTTCAACAAGGAAGATCTGAACTTGAGGTAGCGCATATGGCTTGAGTTACAAAAGGACTATGATATCATCATTTTGTATCATCCGGGGAAGGTTAATGTGGTGATCGACGCTTTGAGTAGGAAGACTTCTTGTAACACCCCGTATCCAAAATAGAGCAAAAATGTAGATTTCAAGAAGTTGCAGGTGCAACCCATGGTTGCCACCCACAACCGTAGGATGACCCACAGCCCGTGCTGGTGATCCGTAGTTCACTACTGCGACCCCTCTTCAAACACCCAAGGAAAAATGGCTAAGTGCTGACCCACGACCAGGCCACGGTCCGTGGTCTTGCTCCGTGGATTAGGCTCCAGGAACCCAACCCCAATCGCGACTGACGGTTCACCAGCACGAACCGTCAATCCATCGACGGTCTGTCGGTCACTTCAACAACAGTTAAGTCGGGGGTCTTTTGGTTTTTTGTCTATTTCATTGGACTTCTAAACTACGTCGTTTTAACCCTAAACTATGTGGTTTTGGTTAGTTTTAGCCTAGAAACACAACTAGAACGTACCTAAGTCAATCATTCTTCAGAACATATAAAAATTAGAATGCTAAGATGAGAAAGAAGTCAAGAACCCTAGTTCAAAAAGCAACAAGATTCCATTAGTTCCAGCCCCGAAATCGAAAGATTTCTCCGTGGAATTCGTCACCAGGTATGTGGGATTTCACTAGTGGGTTCCTTTCACCCATTAGGTCCCTAGAATTCAATCAGATTCTTGATTCCCTACTATTAACTAGACCTAGGGTTTCTAGAACTTAAGCAGATTATCATGAATTAGTTATTTAAATGTTCCAAATCATGAATTAGTTATTTAAACGTTCCAAATCAGATTATCATGTTATTACTTAGTTTCTTACATGAATTTTAGAACACTAGCTATGTAGTTCCTTAGTTCTTGAATTACACATGCTAGGTCAGATATTTCAATACTTAAGATTTACATGCCTCAGTTTTTTAATATGTCATTATCAGTATTTTAATATGCATTCTCAGTTTGCATGTCAGTTTTGAGCTATCCAGTATATTACAGTAATTCAGTCATAATGTGTTAATCATTTAATCTATTGGGAGTAGCATAATACTGAGTTGGACTAGGGTCAATAACCCATATAGTCCCAGAACTATGAGCCACGTAGGTTGTAAGTCCTCTCTGTGGGCATCATTTAGTGATCACGCTAGTCATGCCTCTATACCTGTGCAGGGTATATTAGGTCCTTTCGATGGGGCGCATACATCGGACTCCACATTTAGCTCATATGGTTTTATTATCGGTTATTAGTAGCTCCCACAGTTCAGTCAGACTCTATTGCATTGACCATATTTTAGTACAGCCAGTATTCAGTCTTAGTATGTTATCAATTTGGTCATTGCATCTAGTTAGCTCAATATTCAGTAGCTATATTATGTTCAGATTATATCCTTGCTTTATTCCTTGTTCAGTTATATGTTTATTTCAGCTTTACTCTATCATGCACACTCAGTATCTTTGAAGTACTAATACATACTCTATGCTACATCTTCTCGTGATGTAGGTCCAGGTTCTCAGCATCCAGATCACGCATAGATCGATTTTCGATCTCTAGTTCAGCAGCATCAGTGGTGAGTCCTCATTCTTCGTGGACAATAGTCATGTTATCATTTCAGTTTTTCAGTCTTTTAGTTTCAGTTTTGCTAGATTTAGTTGGGGCATGTCCCAACACTTCTAGTCAGATTAAGGCTATTTTCAGACATAGTTAGATTCAACTTAGTATTTCGAGTTTGATATTTCTTTTGTATTAAACTCTCAGATTTGATATATTCCATTTTAGTATATGGCTATTCCCCATCATTTCAGATTTACTTTATGATTAGCTTCCGCATCAATTATTATTATTCTTTGTATGCTCATGTCATGCCAGCAGGGTTAGCTTGGGGTCACTTGTGATCCTAGGTCCCGTGTCCGCATCTCGGGGGTAGCTCAGGGCGTGACACTTCTAGTATGGAAAGTCTTGTTGCTGTCAGTGTTGAGGAAAGACTATTGGCTATAGATGCTTGAAGGTTAGCCAACCATCTTGTACTGTTATAATTTTTTTAGAGAAGTGGTGGTTTGATTACTTTCATAGAGGCTTGATCTTCCTTAGTTAAGCGGTTCCATCAGCGTCAGTTTGATGATGAGAAATAGTGTCTAATTCGAGACAAAGTGTTGAGAGGGGAAGACAAGGAGGATGTCCTTGATTTTGATGGTGTCTTGAGGATTGGAGGCAGGGTTTGTGTGCCCAAGGTGGGTGAACTGATTAGACTGATTCTTGAGGAGGCTTGTTGTTCATCTGGGAGTGGCAAAAATGTATCATGGCATAAGCCAGCATTACTGACAGTGTGCCATGAAGAGGGATATTGTATATTTTGTTTCTAGGCGCTTGACTTGACAACAGGTCAAGTGTGAACACCAGCAGCCCAGAGGTGTACCTCAGAGGATGCATATTCCTACTTGGAAGTGTGAACGTATTACTATGGACTTTGTTATGGGTTTGATTACCACCATGGGTGGTTATGACTCAATTTGGGTGGTTTCTAATAGGCTGACCAAGTCCGCCCATTTCATACTGATTCTAGTAAAGTTTACAGTGGAGAGGTTAACCTACTTTTATATCCGTTAGAATGTGAGACTTCATGGAGTTCCCATTTCCATCATTTCTAATCAGGGTTCATTGTTCACATCTTACCTTTGGAAGGCTTTACAACATGGTTAGGGTACTCAGTTAGATATGCGCATAACCTTTCACCATTAGACAGATGGTCAGTTCAAGCGGATGATTCAGGTGTTAGAGGACATGCTCCAAGCTTATGTGATTGACATTGGTGCTCGATGGGATCAACACTTGCCCTTAGCAGATAGTTCGAGCCCTAGTGTTTATGAAGAGTGATCATGTTTGGCTCTGAGTGTCACCCATGAAGGGTGTGATGAGGTTCCAAAAGAAGGGCAAGCTTAGCCCTAGGTTCATTGGACCTTTTGAGATTTTGAGCTGAGTGGAAGAGGTGGCCTATAAGATTTTGATTTTTGGAAGTTGGTTTCAAACTTTGAGTGAAAGCTGTTAATTATGAAAGTTTTTTGTTTTAAAAGGCTAAAGCTGTTAAAAATGGTTTTTGGTGTCTTTTGGAGTTTTGAGTGTTGGAATGGAATTTCGTCGATTCTATCAGTCTCGGATTGTGAAAACTAGTCTAGGAGAATAGTCTGTTTCAAATTTGGAGTCCTTTTGAGGACTTGAGGTCCTAAGTGGGAAAATTGTAACACTTTAGCCTTTGGGTTGATTTTGGTCAACATTCGGGATTCAGATGCTTGGGCTGGAATTTCGAGAGTTCTTTTGGATTTGAGGGATGATTTTAGGCCTAGGTGAGGTCTTGGATTAATTTTAGAGGTCTTGAGCTTGATTTAACCTTTTTAGGTGTTATGTTTGTTTCTTATGACTTTCATCAATTTAAGGTCAAAGAGACCTCGAATTCATATTTTGATGGTTCCATTGAGTCTAGGATGTCTAGTAGAGTCAATTTGCATATAGAATTTATGTGTATGGGATTCCGAATGAATTTTCGAGGGTCCATTCAATGTTCTGAGAGTTGGTTGATTTTCTGGTGCCTGAATTATGTACCTTTCGCTTTAGCGAAGGACCTTCCGCTTTTGTGACCCTCGCTAAAGCAAAAGGTCGATCGCAAAAGCGAAGGTTGGATTTTTGTGGGGTTCGCTTTAGTGATGTCTGCTTAAGTGAACCGATGTTTGCAAAAGCTAAATCAGAGACCGTTTTTTACTTGCAAATATCAGGGTTTTACCCATTTTTCCCCATTTTGTTCTTGGTAAAACTCTTGGAGACATTTTTTTAAAGATATTTCTTGTGCTAAATCATTTAGATATGCCATTGAAACTCTAAAACTTCATTTCTCATTAATCATTTGTGGATTTTAACATCAAAACTTGAGATTTTAATTAGAAAATAGCAAGGTTATTCAAGAACTTGAGTTCTTAAGTGAAATGGTGATTGAGAACTGATTTTAATTCTTTTTTCGCAATTGTTTTCATCAATTAGTTCAAAATGTCTTAGGTAACATTTTCAAGTAAAGATTTTCCGATTCAAACTCCATTTTCTGAATTGAGTTTGTGATTTGATTTAATCAATTTTTGCAAAATGTATAAATTGGGAGTGTTATTTCTGGAACCTTATTGTTATTACTTGATTGAACTAAATTGTGAGGCTTTGTATATTGTTCAGAAGGGGAAAACTCAAGCCTTGGATGGACTTTGACTGAATTGAGGCAACTGATCTTCTACACCTTGTAGAACTTATAGAATAATGCATTTCCTTTCATTGTGTGTGTTGGGGAGTAATGAGAATGAGGTGATGGGATCAATTATTCATATTTATTAATATTAATGAATAAAACAAGGATTAATGAAAAAGGCAATGTGTTGTCTGTAACACCCCAAAAATTTCTAAGTTAAGACCCCAATTGTTCTTCATTTACTTGTAAGGTCATACCGGGTGATTCTTAAATTGCCCAAATTTTTAAAGGTAAATTTTATAGTGTGGGTATGATTTTGGATATCAATTAAGGTCACTAGAAACTCCTAGCACAAAGTTGGTTTAAAGTTTCCTTACCGATTTAGTGTTAATGTAATCTTATCTTTGGGTCAACTTCAAATGGCCATTTCTCTTAGACTATAAAGAGTTATGTTGCCCATAACCTATCAAATTAAGGATATTTGAATCTTCTTTCCAACGTCACCTATTTCACGTCAATCCAAGTTTTGAGTAAAAAGTTATGACCATTTTAGTAACCGCAGTGACGAATTAGCCGAGGGGAAAATATTTAAAAGGGTCGTTTTTGTCTTTTTACCTCTAAGAAAACTCTAGACTAATTTCTTGACTAATTAAAGACCCAAAACAATCATATTTTCATCTTTTAATTCATCATTCTCTTATCTCTCAAAGCCTACGGCAAAATCCTAAGAAAAATCAAAGTAGAAGACTTCCATTCAAGATTCTTTCAATCTTTTTCAAGATTCTTCTTCAAGGTAAGTTATTCTCCAAGAATTTCATTCTTTCTATTCAAATTCCTCCATACAATTATGAATCACTAATGAAAATCATAATTCTAAGCCATAGAGATTTCAAGAAACTAATTCAAGAATCTCAAGAAAAGTTTTCTTAATTGTTCTCCTTCAAGCTAGGGTTTCAAGGTTTCTAATCAAGTTCTTCTTCAATATTCTTCAAGAACCTTGTTCTTCCAGGTATGTAAGGCTATCATAGTGTTGGACTAGTTCATCCTCACGCCCTACATCTACTTTCAAATCAGTAAAAGAGAAATCTAGGATTCTACCCCTAGATTTGAGTATTCTTGAGATGAGTTGATTTTGAGTTCTCGAGTACATGTTTCTTTTTGAAATTTTATTCCTAATTATTGAATTGCTTTATGTTATGCATTAAGATTCTTGAGTTGATTCGTTCATATCTATATTTTAGCATGAACCCTATGAATTGAGTATTTTTTAGATGAGTAGTATTGTTGAGTTCTCAGTTCTTGAGTTCTGAGTACAGAGTTTCCATATTGCTATTAAAATCCCGGAGTTGAGTCGTTCATGTCCATAATTCCACATGAACCCTATGAACTGAGTTATAAATCTTAAGAAGCTTTTTATAGTCAACACTTGAGTTTTAAACTGAGTTTTTGATGAAGTAAAGATGAATTTTGAGAAAGAGTTTCTAAAACATGATTAGTATGACAATAGAGTGTACCATCAATGTTTAAGCATTATGGTATCTAGTTATGCCATCAATGTTTATGTAGTATGACTTCCCGAGTCATCAATGATCATATCTCAATATGATTTTGATATATTTTTGAGAAAAAGTTTTTAAGCATGAATTGAGCAAGAGTATAAGGGAACTAAGTATTCCCAAATGTTGTAACATCCCAAAAATTTTTAAGATAAGATTCGAGTTATTCTTTATTTGTGAATAAGATTGTCTAGGGTGATTCTTAAACTGCCCATATTCTTAAAGGTAAATTATTTAGTGTGAGAATGATATTAGATATCAATTAAGGTCACTAGAAATGTCTAGCACAAAGTAGAGTTGAAAGTTTCCTTACCGATTAAGTTTGATGTAAGATTCTTCTTGGGTCAACTTCAAATGACCATATCTTTTAGAACATAAAGAGTTACGTGGCCCATAACCTATCAAATTAAAGGTATTTGAATCCTCTTTCCAACGCCACCAATTTCGCATCAATCCAAGTTTTGAGTAAAAAGTTATGACCGTTTAAGTAACCTCATACAATAAAGAGTTATGTTTTTAAACATATGAGCATGAGTTATGTATATTAATGGGAGTAGTATTGAGCACCGATATGTCCATATGGGGATGAGTTCAGACAACTCAAAATCCTCATAAACCATGTGTGCCAACATAAGTAAAGGATCATACTTTTTAGATGATTCCTTATTGCTCTTAACCATAGCTTAGTGGGTCCACTTAGTTGAGGTGTTTTATACCCCGGCAAGGTATAGGACAGTTCTGGCAGCGTGAGCGAGGCGTTGTAACATCACGTAGCTCATAGTGATGATTGTCAGTTAAAGAATCTCCCAAATAGAGTTAAAAGTGTATTTTTATTATATCACTTAAATGTTGAGTTTCAAGATGAGTAAGTATTTTTGTAAAGTTTTAATGATTTACTTTTTTATTTCTTTACATTTAGTTGAGTATATATCTATATCTACAACAGTCCTTTCATTCAGTTATTTGTTATTCAACTATTACATACTCGTTTATCCAATGTACTGATGTCATTCGACCTGCATCTTTTAATGATACAAATATAAGTTCTTAGGATCCTCAACAAGAGCCCGTTGAGATCACTTCCATCTGCTCGTCAACTTTTGAGTAAGACCTCCTTGCTTTCGGAGGACTCCAGTTTTATGAGTTGTTAGTATTAGTAACATTTTGAGTAGTCGTGGGTCTTTTCCAAACTCTCATCTTTATACAATAGAGGCTCTATATGTAGACAATTTTGGAGAGTCTTTCAGTTTCAGATATTCTATTAAAAACTTATGTTTCATACTCAGTATATTCAGCAAAAATTTGAGATTCAATAAACTTTTTAAAAACATTTCTTTCAATTTGATGCTTATGCATGCTCAAGTTAGTCTTCCGCTTGTAGTCAGCCAGGATGACGGTTCACTTGGAGACCAGCAATGGTTCTCGAGAGCCGGCCACGTCCAGGGTGTAGGCTCAAGTCGTGACATGATCATAATACTTTGTGAATTGCTTTGTTGTGGACCAAAATTGTTGACTGGTGAAATTAAAGCCTTGTGGGCATTATTGTGGCCTTGAATTTCTTGAATTGCTGTCTCCTTTATATTGTGTGAAATTACTTATTTGCATTGATTATTGTGCCCCGTGATGAGACATGTGATGATTTTTCCAAAGGGAATGGTTCCGACAAGTGATATGATATAAAGCCGAAGGGAAATGGTTTCGGCTAGTGATGTGATATAAAGCTGATGAGAAATGGTTTCATTTAGTGATATTGTGCCAATGGGAAATGGTTTGGCAATTGTTTGATTATCATGGTTTGATGAACTTGATGCATTTGATACTTGTGATTGATCTACTTAATACTTGCGATTGATCTACTTGATACTTGTGATTGACATACTTGATACTCATGGGTTGTTGAACTATGACTATTGGACTGTGATTGTTAGGCCTTGTGGATTGTGTATTGTAAAACTATTACGTTGGGCTGATTTCTATGCAGATTGTAGTCTAAGGAGGTTCAGTTGGGATGAAAGGAATACTCTTATTCTATCTAGTTTGCTGTATTTAGTAGGTTGTTTTTTAGTACTGTGTTGGTTGATACTCATTCCTTGCTTATACACTTGTGTAGGTTCTGAGCTCCGATCTATATGATCTTCTTCTTCTTCTCCTATTCCAGAGGCTTTTCAAGGACTTTGAGAAGTAGTTGCTTGTCATCTTGGCGGGCTCTCTCATTCCTTTTACTTTATGTTTTATTCTATTCGAGAAACAAAGACATTTAGACTTGTATTATCTTTCGAATTATGTAATTTCTACATTAGTGGCTTGTATAGGTGACACCCAGGTTTTGGGGGTTATATTAGAATGACTAAGTTTTCCGTTCTTATATGTTATTCTTGTTTTAATTTCCGCATTTCTTTTTTTTCATTGGGTTGAGGTTGACTTGGTGGTAATAAACAAGTGTCATCACGTCCATTATTTGGTCATGACATAAATTGACGATCAAAAAATTGAGTCAATACAAATATTTTACTTTGTTTTTTTTTTCAATTTTTGTATTGGAGCTTGAATATGAAGAAAGTAAGTTTATTTTTCTAGGTGTAAATTGAATATTGAATACCCCTCCTTAGATCAGGTGAAAAGGCCCTATCTAGAGAGGCTGCACTCAAACAGTCATATCTCCCTTATCCAAACTCGGTGGCGTTGAAGAGAGGACTCAAAGATCTTCGATTTTATACCTCACGAGCCACCTAAATCATTATGTGCTAAAATTTATGGTCATCTGAAGTGACCGAAAAGTTAAAAGAACTTACGGATGACTTGAATGCATTTCTCTTCAATTCTTTTTGGAACTCGAGGTGCTACATCTAGTGACCTTGACACCTAAGAAAATTTAAATTCCTCGGTAAAATCTTACTCACAATGAAGAATGGTTTGAGTCTTAGCTCAAAAAATTTCGGGGTGTTACAATGTATTTACGATAAACTAATTACAATTCGTAGGTTTAAGTAGGGTTTCATATCAAATTTATCTCCTCTCTCTCTCTCTCTCTCTCTCTCTCTCTCTCTCTCTCTCTCTCTCTCTCTCTCTCTTGCACCTATCTCTCTACATCCTAAATAACTGCAACTCAAAAAACATTCCACATAATATGACAATTGTATTTTGTATTATATAACAATTGTATTCATATTTTGTATTAATTATATTCTGACAATTTGTATTTTGTCAATTGTATTCCTCGATACAAATTGTATTCGTTAATAAAATTGATTATATATTCAATGTATGATACAAATCAACTATATCAATTGTATTTGTGATAAAACTTGATACAATGAATACAATATGCATTAATCTTCTCTATCAATTGTATTATGTATCGATTAAATTCAATCAAATATATATGAGAGATTTGTATTTTATATTAATTGTATTTAGACAACTATGTTTGTATTTTCTATCAATTGTATTTGTATTTTGTATCAATTGTATTCACGATACAGCAAATACAAAATGTACTCACCCTCTCTCCTCCCTCTCTCGATCTCACTCACCTCTCTCCTTCATCTCTCAATCTAGATCACTTCTCTCCTCCCTTTTTCAATCTCGTTCACTTGTCTCCTACTTCTCTCGATCTGGCTCGCCTCTCTCCTCATAATATGTAGCTAAATACAATAATTTTTTATATAATTGTATTCATTTTGATATAAATCATGTGTGTATCAATTGTATTCTTGATACAACGTAATACAACAATGACAATAGGTATTCAAACTCTCTCCCCTCTCTCCCAGATCTCACTCACTTCTCTCCTCCCTCTTCTAATCTTGCTCACGTATCTCCTCCCCAAACATGTAGTTATAATTTATAATTAAGAAAACGATAACTATAGATCTCTAATCAGACCCAAATTATAGTAATTGTTAAAAAAAATTCAAAATGAATTTAGTCGAACAGAGGCCAAAATTGGCAAAAAGAAAAATAAAAGCACAGAACAAATAAATATACAAATATTTAGACCAAAAGAAATTAGGGAAGCTCTCAACCCCTTTCATTCTACTCATATATACTCAGATGTCGGCTTCTTGAAGGCTTCAGAGATGAGGCATCTTCTTCTTCAAGCTCAAGGCTTCTGCAATTTGATGAGGTTCATATGAAGCTTTAATCTTTACTTTGATATTGTCATATAGCGCTATATCTAATAACTTGTTTCACTTCACATGCGACATCTAATAAGCTAACATATGCCATTAATTGGACCCAAATCTAATTGTTATACTTCCTTCTAATTGTTGTACTTCCTTTTTTGCTTGTTGTTTTATTTTTTCAATTTCCGTTTTTCTATCTATTTCTTCATTTTCTTTTGTTATTCTTATCATAGCAGTTAAACTATCTTCTAGTTTTACTGTTTCTTTTTCT